>JAAOMT010000295.1:6603-259764 GCA_016748015.1 Geosiphon pyriformis
TTACCTGTGATTTTTTTCCATTTATTATGAATATGATTTAAAATATTATCAAAATTAAAAATCTCTGTATATATATTACAATTAAATTAAAATTAAAAATTAAAAATAAATTTCTATTCTCTTTATCAAAAGAGCTTTAATGGCAATTATCACATTCTCTTTAATCAACAATTTCATAAAAAAATATTATTGAAATAATTTTTAATTCAATTTTTTCTTTTTTCTTTTTCTTTTTTTTTGAATGAGTTATCTAAAAAAGAGTAATATTGCAAAAAAATTTAAATAAACAAAAACAAAAAAATTGAGTAACTTTAATAAACAAAAATATAAATTCATTAATTTAAGTAAACAATCATATTAACTAAAAACTGATCTTTTCTTATTTAAAATTTTCCAAAAAATATAATAATAATAAAATTTTTTTTTGAATTATTACAAGAAAATAACTTTCTTTTGAATACTCATGATAAAATTTTTTATATTACATTAAAATTGATTTAAAATTAAATTTATAAAATATTTTTTTACAAAAAATACTCACAAATAGTATAAAAAATAAATCTTGTCTTTTACAGTAACCCAATTTTTTATATCAATATAATTAACAAAAAATTTTGAATAATTAAATTACAAAAACTTTTCAGTTTCACATTTTTTGTAATAAGAATATTATAAGAAAATAATTGAGATTTTATTAAACTTTATAAACTTAAAAAAAAAATTTTAGATACTAATATCAAGTCGAAAGAATAAAATTAAAAAAATTAAAATTAAAATTTTTGAAATGATAATGTAATAATTAATTTTTTATTATTGAAAATTTGTATTTTTAAGTTTTTTCTCATTTCTAAGAAATAAGTTCAAAAAAATATTAAAATAAATATTTTTAGAAATTTTAACTTAAAAAATTGTTTTTAACCATACATAACTCATAAATGAAAGGAAATTTTTTAAAAAAATTACTTTGCTATCTTATGTATGCTAGATATTTCGATTGGTTTTTGATAAAATAAAACTTTTTCTTTAAATTAATAAATAATAAATAAATAAATAAAAAACTTTTTTTTTATTTTTTTTTTATTTAACGAGTGAAGCCCAATTGTAAAAACTTTGTAAATTTGTCATTTAATAATGCTAATAAAAAATTTGGATTCATTTAGAAAAAGTAAATATAAAAATTAAGATTTGAAAAAAGAAAATTTTAAAAATTAAACAAAGATAAAATATGTGAATTAAAATATTCTCAAAAACTTATATTGTAAAACGATACTCATGAAATAAATAGTTATCAAAAAATTTTACCAATTTTTCAATATTAATTCTTGGATTTAATTTATTGGTTTGAACTTAAAACGGAATGGAACATCAACAAATGGGTAGTAATACATTATAAAGGTTTTGAAATTAAAATAAAATAAAATAAAATAAAATAAAATTTCTCAAAAGGTAT
Source organism: Geosiphon pyriformis (assembly GCA_016748015.1). Taxonomy (NCBI): domain Eukaryota; kingdom Fungi; phylum Glomeromycota; class Glomeromycetes; order Archaeosporales; family Geosiphonaceae; genus Geosiphon; species Geosiphon pyriformis. The sequence goes on from JAAOMT010000295.1 coordinate 8,054, forward strand.
ATAATAAAGTTAGTTTCAATCCTCTATTGAGTTAAAAAATGATAATTTAATAAAAGTATAAACATACGTTCAAATCATTTACTCTTATTCAAATTTTTTTTCAGACTTATTATAAATTATTTAATTTTAAATATTTAATTGTGACCATTTTTTTATTGTGTAAATTCAAAAACGTTAACGACTTCAGATGGGAAAAAAACTGCTTTAAAATTCCAAAATTAGAAAACTAGAGTTCACCCTTTTAAGTAAATATGGGTTGTTGTTTTTTAAAATTACTGCAATTGCTCCTGCAGAAAATTTGTAAATATCTAAATAAATATTTATCCGCCATTTTTAGATTAAATATTTAAAAAAATTATCACTTTTTTAACAAAAACTTTTTTCAAATTTCAAATTTTAATCTTTATTTGACCTAAATTCGAAATTAAAAAAAGATTTCACAAACTCACTACTAAGCGTTTCAACTGTACAACCTCGGCGTTAATCACTGACAAAGACATTTTCGATAATAACACTTTAAGAAATCTTTCTTTGTATGCATATAATCAAAGATATCAAGATATGCTTTGTTTCGCATTTTTGGTAATGATAACGGGGGTACATATAAATAGTGAAGAAAACTTTACACGTGTAAGATATGAAAAAGGACCCTCCTTTTGTGGATCATAAAATCCTTGCTAGTGTAATGTAATCAGTATTCAGAATGGATCGAGGCTAGCAAATGCAAACAAGTTAGAAATACAAAACTATCCTAATTAGATAAAAGAATTATGCAGGCACAATAATCAATGCTTTGGAATTTCAAAATACTGTGTTATCATAACATCACTACTTTTATGTGTATATATCTACTGTAATAGTTTTATAAAATACTAATGGTAACATAATGGGCTAACGTTAACTAATTTAGGTGGAACATCATCCTAATAAAAAATTTCAAATTAGAAAGATCTCCAAGATTTTAATATAATGAAATTTTTTTACTCGTTACGATTTTAAAGAGGCTTCGGTATTTTTAAAACATTTGAACTTTATTTAACAAAAGTGGTTTTTTTTTTTACAAATGGTTGTGATGTAGGAAAAAATTTCAAACATTAAACAATGAACATTTCGCTGGCTAATTCTGCTCAAGTAAAGTGATATGGGGGGGGGGGAAAGTTTGGAGTCATGATGAATGCAAGAAAAGATGAAAAATGCAAAGATGAATGCGCAAAAATTACAATGAAAAATGCAAAATATGAATATATCTATGGAATGATAGTTGTGATAATAATAATATGTCAATATATACAATAAAAAATATTGTATATAAAAACGGTGTATATGAAGAAAATGCTGATATAACAAGAAATGATTCAAATTTATCTTGATTGATGGGTTTGAGGTGATGGCAGGATCCAATGCAATAATGTTTTTTTTTTACAACACCCATAACAATCTTAATTTCTCTTAAGAAGTCGTCGTTTAGCAAAAAGGAATTGAGATCCTGGCATAGTCTCTATTGGAATAGGAGTTGTTCTAATCAATGATCGTTTTTTGCCACAACCGTAATAACAAGCAGTTCGCTGACGTTTTTTCAAGCTAATATCTTCTTTTTCTTCATTAATAGAAACAGGACTCGCTGGAGAAATAGAGACATCAGCACAATTGATGTAAGTATCACCAGACAGTTTTGGTATCCACCGAAAACGAAGAGTACATTGCTCGCAAGTAACTTCTTTCGGTAATGTTATTTCTGTCTTAAATATATCAACTTTATTTCCGCAGTCTTTGACTGATCCAATGGTTTGAAATTTTGTATCTTTACCCGTTGTTGAAAGATCGATGAAACAATTACCCTCAAGAGCTTTCCCGATTTCAAATTCAATTTTTATCGATTCACCTTCCGTGTAATGTGTTGTAATCTGTCGTGGAATTTCGGTAGCAGCTCCACATTTGTAATCTGAGGACGCTTTTCTTGTTTGTGAAAGATGATTTTCTATATCTCCTTTTGGAATACGAATCTCTGGTGTCATCAAATATCCTTGACCCGCAACATTGGTGGTTGCGAACAAAAGGATCAAGCCGACTATTAGCTTCATGTTTCTTGGGGTAAAGTTTGATGAGATTGAATACGGGGAGAAAGTGGCAATAGAAGAGGAAAGTAAGATGGCGGATGAAAGTAAGATAGGGGATGAAAGTTTAAAGAGAATATGGACTAATGATGTCATGATAAGGGAGAAAATGTTTGTTAATGATATTTAAAATTCAGAAATAAAAGCAACGCGTCAAATGATTATGATATCCGCTGTTTTAATGAATTCTAATAGTTTAGAGGGAGGGGGGGGAGAACTGAAGATAAAGAATGGTGATAGGAAGATGGAGGAGATGATGAGGATGAGGATGAGGATGAAGATGAGGTAAATGAAAAGCCAAAGGATGAGTTAAATGATGATATTATGATAATGACCTCTGGCCAGTGAAAGAATATTGCCACTTCTGAGGAAAAAAATTTGTGCTTGAGAAATTAGCATCTTTATAGAGAAAGCGAAAATGTTATGATGATTAGAAAATAAGGATCCGTGACACTCGAGGGGTTTTCATTTTTTGTGTGTGCATCTCGGAAACTTTCTTCAAAAGATTAGTATGTGATGATAGCATAATAAGTTGATCAACGTGATTGTATAATAATTTATATATTAACTGATCATCCCGAACACCCAGTTAACCAAAATTGGTCTATAATCTTTTGGTAAAATTGCCGAATATCAACATTAAATGTGACTATTTTAATAACATGCATCACTAATTATAAATCAAGTTTCAACGTTCCATTGACTAGCTTCTTGAAATCTCCCATAAAAAGCTAAAACAATGACACACTGCAGCTGTAAAGTTATGATTTTTTTGTCATGAAAGTCTTGTTACTGGCTACCGTGCATTAATTTTTAATGTTAAAAATATCACCTTTCTCAAATAGATTTCAACCAATCTAAACTTACCCTGCATAAAGAATAAAGAATTTATTCTACAATGGACCGGGTTTCTGCAGAAACTTTGTTACAAGGTCTGTTAAAATCAATAAATTTTTGTGCATTGATTTCAAATCATTTCTATATAATAAACTCTGTGATTAATACGCGTGATGCAGATATTTTTTTTTACTTAAAACCATTTCGTGGCTCCAGAAGGTTCTTAAAAATAAGTTTTCAGACACCAATCATGCTGTTTTATTAAAATATTGACAGGAAAAATATATCCAGAGTTTTAATTTTTTTTGGTTGGTATCCATTCAAATTGTTACTAACCTGATTAGGAATTGAACAAGTGTTCAGATTTTAAAACTGTCAAGAAAATGTCAAAACTTTGTCTTATGCAAAGTTTTAAAATAAATTTTTAAGTCTGGTTTTCTTGAGTACAAAATTAATTGAAATAGTCATCTAAGGCAGTGTAGCTACCTTTGTAATTTTATAAATATAGCAGAAATAAACCTTGTGAAGAAAGTCTCGAAAAAACGATAAAAGAACCTAAATATTTTTGTTATTTTTCAAGTAAACATATTTGCTGTTCACCTTATCTGAAGTTCTACATGATCATAGAATCTTCTTTGAGGTTTAGATATTTGATCTTTGTCAAATTTCAATCCAAGTAAAAAATAAATTAAAAATTTTAGCAACCAAAAAATCTTTTACACAAATTATTGTTGAATTTTTATCTAAGACTTCATCTTTTGCTGTGAGATTAAATAATCATCCAGAATAATAGTATACTTAAAGATAATATCTATTTTTTCAAACATAATTACTTCAATTAATTACAAGAAAACTCGGAAAATGTTTTCGAGAATTGAAAATTAAACGTGATAATCTCAGACTCAGGCAAAATTCTTCGTATCTGATAAGTTTCGATGGCCTTTAATATAATTTTATCAGATATTTTTATCAAGAATTTATTAATGAAAATTATAAATTCCCTTCGTCTTAATCATAAAAAGGATAAAAAATCAAATTTAAATTTAATAATTACTTCTTAAATCTTTCATTTACTATTGGTATAAATGTTAAACAATGCGTATCAAAATTTGATAATATCAACAGAGTTTTGTTTTTTGCTCTCTTTGTCAAATATTTTGATTCATTGACCGGGTTTTTTATTAAAAAACTCCATATGCTACCATAATTTATTATATTATTTTGAGAATCATCTTATCACAATCAAGCTTGAACCTTAAAGTTCCATATTCCTTGAGAATGATGCTTGAAACATTTGATTTAATGCTGTTTTTGCCAAAAAAATTAAAGAAAAAAATTGACCATTATATCAATCACATGGAAATGGATTTACACTTGTAAATAATCATTCTGCATTACCACTGTATGCAACCTAAATAATAAGATTAATTTTTGCCAATTGATGACAATGGCAAAGTCTGTCATAGAAGCAAGAACTATTTTTTAATTTCATTTCGTGTCTGAATACTCAAAATAAGTCATTGATGTCCTTATATTTTTTATTACTTTCCTTGATAAGAGATATTATTATTTTTTATCAAGCAAATATTTCGATAACTTTCAAAGAAAACTAATATAAACTTATTTTAATACTCTCAACCTAGCTACAAAGTAATAATTTTCAACTAAAGTTACTCAAGTTTCAAAAAAAGTGAGATATTCTAACATGCATTTATTATCCTAAAAAATCCTAAACATTTTAAAGTTGAATGCATTTGAAATTAAATACTTTCCTTTTTTTTTATCTCTTTATTTTTGATAATCATACTTTTTTGAATTTGAATTTCGATTCAAACATCAAAAATTGACAAAATTCAATTTCAAAATCTAAATTTTTCTCAAAAACATTATATTTAAGCTTTATTTTTTGACTTTTATGCTTAATATTTCATAAATTTTATTAAAAGGATATTTATTAATTTTTAAAAATTGGATAATCCCACATTAATCAAACTGTCATTTAATAGATAAATTTTAGAGAAACTTTTTATTCTAGAATTGAATGATTAATAAAATTAAAATTATTTAAAGGTTAATTTTTAAAAAAAAAAAATAATAATACTATTATTTGAAAATAATTTTTTATTTCGATATATTATCGATAATACATTTTTTAATATAAATATTGATAATTTATAATTTCTAAAACCTCATTAATTGGATGTCTTTTTTAAATTTTGAACTTATAACCCAATTCTTATGAATAAACTATTAACTTACTTATTATTCATCTGCTCGAAATATCTGGTCGAATAATATCCAATATTAATTAGGAGTTAATAAATTAATAAATCAAAGATTTTAATTATCTGTGAATTATCGAATCAATATTAAATTTTGGTTTCAAAAAAATATTGCTTTTGATCAAAGGTCTGAAAGAAAAAGAATATACCATTCAAAATAGCCTCTCTAAACATGAAAATATCAAAAATATTTACCTAAAACTTTTAATAATTTTTTTCTTGTCACAAATATATTATATTTTGCTCAGATTCTTAATTTTATTCAGAAAACAATGGGTATCTCTTTTTTCTAGAATTAATTTAAAAGATTAAAACATGCAATATGTGTAAACCGTGAACAAATTAGAAAAAGTAGGTAAGATGAAATTATGCAAAAAAGATTCTAAAGAAAAATGCACTTCTATATTAGATTAACAAACTAGAATCAAAAAGTGTATATTCTTTTCTGAAAGAATAGAATTTTGAAATTTCTTGAAATGCCTATACTTGATAACGCTGGTTTTTCCTCGAGAGGCCGTCATTACAAAATTTAACCTTCATATATTCATTCCCAAAAAATAGAAAGGTTTGATTTTGACGGTCCAAGAAAAAATTTCCGAAATATTCAACCTTCTAGGTGCTTGGTAAGCTAATTATATTTTCCTGGAATTTATTAGGATACACCATGTCTGATTGTATTGGTATTTTGGCAATTCACATCGAGAGCATTTCATTAAAGCATAAATAAAGTTATTTATAAAAGGTCAAAAACCAATGTTATTTAATTAAAACTTTTATCGAGTCAAATTTCTGGTTTCACAGTATTATCCGGTTTATCAACTTTAGGAAGATCATATGAATGAACTACGCGAGGACGCTTTCTTATTCTGATGCTAATATTTTCATTCAGATGAATATTTTCACCATTTCTCCTGTTCTTTTCCGAATCACTATCACAATGAATATTACCACTATAAATTGTTGATATCTTTTGGTAGGTGTGATCTGTCAAACTGGCATTGTTCAGAGGATCAATAGATAAATCCACAGCTAAATCAAGATCGAGTTCTGGATGCCATTTTTTTAATTCATTTAACTGTTTCGCATATAGCAAGAATTTAAGACCAACAGCAGCCCGATGCATCTCCATAAGAAGCAAATGTTGATGCCGAAGTGGGTTGTAAGGAGTTTGATTTCTCAATTGTTGGGTTTGCACTGGGGAGTCGACAGGAGATAAAGAGCAACTTGAAGACTCAGAGTAGCCTGTAGATTTAGTGTCTATTGGAGACAAGATTCGGGATTTTGACAAGAAATTGGGGGATGCTGATCGGGATGTTGGTAGGCTCGTGTCTGGTGTAGTTCGATAAATGTGTCCTTTGAAATTTGAATTGCGACCCTTAAAAAAAAAATACTAGGGTGAGAAAGCTGATGCAAATAATTAGTTGTTGGAAAAATTTAGATACCTCTAGTCCTCTAAAAAGGGATAAGTCCAACGACTCGTATTCAATTGGTGTATTAATTTCATCAAAATGTTTAATTGTGCTGCTACATTCTTCAATCAATCGAGCATATTCGTCTATAGCATGTAACATTGTGTCAAGTTCTTCGGTAAGATGAGTCTGACTGTCATCAAGACTTTCAATTTTGGAGTGTAATGTTCGATTGTTATCCAGAAGCTGCACATGAATTTCGAAGAGTTTATAGATTTTCAAAGAAAGGTAATATTATTAATCAAGTTTAAATAAATTGGCATTACCTCATTAAGTTGCTGCTGAATTTCTTTTAAATCATTATTGATATCTTCGTTGGCTTGATGTTGCAAAATCTGTGATTTTTCCCAATAATGTCTACTCTCGAGTAGCTTCTCATTTGCCGCCGCTATGCAATCTTCGACATTATCTGAGTTGACAATTAAAATTTTTTTAGAGTTATTAAATGTTTCAATGATCATTAAAGGAGGGTTGATTCCCTAAAAATATTTGTTGTCTCTATAATTCTAAAGCACTTCTAGGACAAAGCATAAAACCTTTCTTAGCCGCTTACCTTGTTTCTTTTTAATTTCTTCGATTCGTTTCAAACACTCTGGCGCTTCTTTAATTAGCTTATCCACATTCTGTGATAATTCATCCAAGTCCTGCTCAAATTTCTTAAAGTCGTTATGGGTAATACTTAAATTCTTCTCAATTTTTGTTGGCGAAGGTAAAGGTGAGCGGTCAGTCAAGATATTGGTTGTAACAATCCGTGGCTTCTTTGAAGGATATTTTTTAAACCTTAGTTTTATTTTCTTTCTTCTCTTAATAAGAAACACTTGCTTACCCTCGAAAATTGAAATGGGGGCAAAATCAATGGAAATTGAAAACCTTGATCTTTTCGAAACACCAAAGAGTAATTTTTACCATAGCGATGAAATTAAAATTGTTTTCCCTAATTTTCTTGTTCACTACCTACCTTTGACATGTGGTGATGAAAAAAAGTTTGATGCTTTGTTGTTGTGATGCGTAAAGTTACTGAAGAACGTTTGCCCATGGGTTTCGTGTGTGCAAGTCAGGTGTTGACGGTATCAAATGAACAAAGGCGTCGATTGTGGAGAAAGGATATTGAGAATATTCTTGACTACAACTTCTTTGCGTGAAAAATCAATGCTAAAAATAAATTTAAATTAAGAGTTATTGAACTTTTAAGTGTCGCAAAGTTCTTAATTTGTCAGACTGGCACTGATAAAATGAATTATCGATTTCTATCTTGAAGAAGTTTGGAATATATTTAACAAAAAAAAGAAGAGGTGTTAATAAAGAATGATGAATTGATTATGACGACACTTAATATAACCTAACCTCAGAAATGAGATCAAATTAGAACTGTATTCCAAAAAAGTGACAAGAGAAAATTTGTACCAATATGCCATTTGATGAACCATAAAAATAGAGTATGAAATTTGCAATAGTTAATATCACTTTCTTAATGGGATAAACCGAATTTTTACCATTTTACGTTATTGTGATATTTAATAGTCAATTATACACAAAGTTCAGTAACGTGGTACATGCCTTGAATGAAGTTTCGCATGCATTTTGAGTTAAAATACACAAATTAAAATTAGCAAGTACAAGACCTCAGAACCTTTCAAATGCCGAAGAAAAATGTCAGGCTATTTGAGCTTTTTTGTTTATAAAAGATTTGAGGTCATTCAATCGACAATCCTAAAGATAATCATATTAATTTGATCGATTCTGACGGAGATTGAAATTGTCACAGATGTGAAGATTGCAAATCCTATAAGCAAATATTACCACTTTTAATTACACTATAATGTAGGTTAATTTAAAACAATAATTCACTCAGTTGAAATTGAATATTACAGAAATCATAATTTAAATTCGAAAAAAACAATAAATTTAAAAGTGTAAAATATATGTGAAATAATTTTATAATATTGAACACCCGAAGAATTAAATTGTTTAAAAAAATGGCATTTATATAAATTTACATTGTTGCAAAAACACAGAAATTCTTGATTAATGAGGCAAGCTAATTAAAAATAAAACAAGAGGGTTTATAAAAAATTAAATTTTCATAAATTTGATGTGAGACTGTTTTTTTTGAAATAACAAAAAACAATCAAGTGTTAAATGTCACAGGAATATATGATGCACCTTAATTTAAAAGACTTTTAGAACAACTTCTGGCCTTTTCAAATTTTATAAAAATTTACTGAAAAGTTTATATTGTCAATAATTTTCATTTTACAATATTTAGAACAAATAGACTCAAGTTATTATTTAAAAAAAAATTTCTATATTCATAAAGTGTGATTAAATTTCAAAGATTTAGGTGAGTTTTGGCTCATTATATTTAGAAAAAAATCTTAAAAACTAATTCAATAGGCAAGTTTACATCCAAAAGTTTATGAGTGACGAATTATTAGAAACAAAATTTTCAATCTTTTCAAAAGATCAAAGAACTTTTTGCGATGTAATTTTAGAAGAAATAGGATTAAATCCAAAGAGAAATATAAGTTAAATTGAATTTATTCTACAAGCTTTTTGCAATTAATCAACTTTGACTATCCAAAATTTAATCTAATATTTCAATTATATTGTTTTTAATTTTTACTATTATTTATTTATTTATTTTTTTATAACAATTCACAATTATTATTTTTTACTATTCTAATTTTAAAATGACAAAATTTTCAAAATATTTATAAATTGAATGAGATTTGGAAATCAAAATTTTTGAGAACATGATTGCTTGATATATTTTAATTTAATAGAACTTGTCTTTGCCTGAAAATAAAACAGCAAAAACAATATACAAATTAAATAATTTAATTTCTTTTTGCTTAAATTAATTATTATACCAAGAATGAAAGATTAAAATTAAAATCTTTATATTCTAAAAAAATTTTCTTTCTAGTACGAAATATTTGTCAGGAGCATAATAGTAATACTTTAATAGAGTTTCTTTCCCAAAGAAAAAGTGAAAATCTTAATTAGCTAACAAATTTAATTTTTGAAAAAATTAACAATTAAAAACTTATTATCCTTTCATAAATTTTTGTTTTCTAAAAACCCAAGTCAAATCGAAAATACCTTTTATCTCAAATGCTGAATTTCTATTCTATCAAGGATCATACATCTTTTTAAATGCTTCTAAATGCATCTATTTTGATATCAAATTCATTAATCTTTATAAAGTTTTCTTTATATGGTCATTCTTTCAAATCAATCAAAATCAATCTTGGAAAACCTTATAAAAAAATTCACTCTTATTGAAATCTTGAACAAAGAAATTTCCTCAATTATTAAAAATGAAATTGAAGTTAAACTCAATATTTTATTTTCCTTTCGCTGTTTTTATTATTCTGTTTTCTTTATTTCAACATTTCATCCGTGCAACACCAATAACAACCTCGATTGAATCAACTCAATTAGTTCAACCTCGCTCTGTTTTAAACCTAAATGAGAATAAGCTGAATTACTTAAACCGTCGTCAGTTTGTTTCAAGTGGATATTACGACGAATTTGGACCATATCAACCTTATTTTTATGATCCTTATTATGGTTTTTACGATTATGAGAACTATGAAAGTGCAGAATTCGAGGATTTCTACAATGATCTTCCCTACTATTATCCTTATTCATCAAGAATTCATCATCGTCGTCGTCGTCGTCATCATGCTAAACCAACTGCCATAAATAAATCATATAAACATAATAAAAGAGCTCCATCATCTTTAGTCGGCATGTTATTGAAGAAGCCTGAAGATCTCGTCGATTATGGTGATGACGATGATGATGATGATCTCTTATGGGATGTAGTTGATGAGACCGATGATGATCTATTATGGGAGACCGACGAAGATGATCTCTTATGGGATGAGGACGATGACGATGACGAGGAAGATGAGACAGAAATTGAAGAGATCGATATTTCAAAACGTGATTTGAAGCTCTCTGACAAAGAAAACTCAACACCAACTGCCACACTCAAACGACGTCAATTTTTCAATGATCTTGACTTTGTTGATGATGATTTGGGATGGATATATTATGATGATTATGATAATTTAATGGATTATTATTATTTATATGAAGAGCCAATCCTCGATGAGTATTATTATTATGAACCAACGTGGGATGAAGATTATTATTATGATGATATTATTGATGAGCCTGAGTTGGTTTACGAAGACATAGTTCCTGACGTTTTTGAAGAATATTATGTTCCATTCGATGAAGAGGAGTTTATCTTTGAAGAAGATTACTGAGCTCTAATTTAAAGGATCTTTTACGTTTTCTAGCCTAAAAACAAATTCTTTTATTTTCTACTTTTGTATTTTATTAGACAAAACCGACTCCTAGTGTAATTCTTAAGTGTAACAATATTTTTAAAACTTGACAATATTTGTAAAAATATGTAATTTTGGATTTTAAAATTTAAATAATCATTCATAATTTCATGAGGGTTTTTGGTCCAATGATAATTATAGGATGTTAAAATTAAAAATTTTTCCTTTTTTCATCTATTTTTTTAACTTGATAGCAACAAACCTAGTATAAAAAACACTCACAACTTAGGTTCAGATATTTTATACAGAACGATATTTGATAATGGGAAGATAATTCATTGTAAACTTAATTGAATCCAGTGTCGAATGCCAAAGTTGTAATTATATGATCGTGTGAATATTTTATATCAACTGATCTCTGTACTTGTGAGATTCATGTGATTTTCGGCAAAAACTAGAATAAAAAGCTTTAATACTGAAAGTTGAAACTAAAAATTATGCTTATCGTCGTTCCGTAAGAACTATTTCGGACTTATAACAAGTTGTTGTTGGTAAATGATTAAAATGTTAGCAGACACTTTTTTACGGAATCAAGTATTTCGAATTTAGTTTCTCATTAAAGTAGCTTTATCAATTTGTTATATTAAAAATACGTCAGGCTTAAAATAAAAAAAAAATTCAAATTACTACAAACGGGGAAAGTCGGGACTGTTCTGTTCTAAATATGATTGAAAATCTTCCATTGAAAAAATCCATTGTTGTGTAACTATATTTTTTCCTGTTAATTTATTAGGCCAGAATTATAATTCAGCTATAGTAAATTACCCTATTATACCTATCTAAGGTTTTTTAAGAACAAAGACTATTAAAAATACATTAATCCTAATTTCTTTATTAATTCTAGTATACTGAGTTTTTCAAATCCAAAACTTATTATTATTTCACAAAACAAAAAAGAATCCAAAGCTAAAAACGAGCAAGAAAATTACATTGCTCGATCTGACGGCTGCCAATGTTGAAGCATCATTTGTACTTGTACTTGTAGATGAACTTGAAGTTTTGGTCTCACTATTTGTATTATCTGTAGAGCTAGAGTTCTCGTCTGTACTACTTGAAGAGTTATCTGAAGGTGAGCTTGATGTGGGCGTTTCTCCCGGAGTGTAGGTGGTCTGTTGTACAGCGGTTGTCGTTGATGTTGCTATTCCTGATTCTGTTGCTGATCCTGTTCCTGTTCCCGTTGCTGATCCTGTTCCTGTTCCTGTTCCCGTTGCTGATCCTGTTCCCGTTCCTGTTCCCGTTGCTGATCCTGTTCCTGTTACTGATCCTGTTGCTGTGGGATTGCTATGAAATGGATTATTATTTTATAAGAACTTTTTCCCATTCAAACTTTCAAAAAATTTTGTCCATATATGAAAAACTTACTTCGCTTGTGAATTAGAATTTGTAGCAGGGTTTGCACTTGAACCAGTGCCAGGGGATGCCTTACTACCAGTTCCACTAACTCCTACAGATGATTGAGATGCACCAGAAATTGAAGATCCTGCTGATGATGCAGCTTGTGCAGCTAATGCAGAACTTTTATCTCTAAAAAAATAAATAATCTTTTTTTTAGCATGTGCTTGAAGGCATATATTAATTTTGGGAAGGAAGGAAATTTCAAGGTTAAAATGAGACTTACTCTGGAGACCATGTTATAACTACGGTGCTTCCAGTTGGGGATGGAATTACTGTGGTAATGGTTATAAATGATTGTCTAATTTTGTTCGAAAAGGTGTTTAGAATAATTGCGTTCATTAAAAGACTTTAAAGTTTATTAATTTTTTAAATTGCTATCTTACCTCTTTTCCAATTCTACCGCCGAATTAAATTGAGTGATTGCCAATAAGCCAAAGAAGAAGAGGAGTAAATTTTTGAAAGATGTCATTTCGAAATGTTTTTTTGTTTGTTTAATATTATTAATGTTTATTTGAAGAATTGACAAAAGATTATTCGATTTTTAATGAAACTGAACTAATTTTATTGCCCAAAGAGTCAAATGAAGTTCGTTTGGCCTTTTTCATAATTTTTTTGAGCCTCTCTTTATATATGAAAATTTTACTTTTTTTTTTTGCATGGCAAGGCAGTTTTTCCTAATTATAGAGTACAAAATATATTTTTTATGTAATATCTGCAATAAAAAAATTCCCAAAATCTAATGATTTTCAAATTATTATTCTTAGTAGTCGATAAATTTGGATTTAAATAAGTTGGAATTCCCGATGTGACATATTCATGATCAAATTTAGCAAACAAATATCGATAAGCCTGAAATGCTTGGTAACACTTCCTCAAAAAGCTGGATCCGGATTGACATCCTCGTACAATATCGTACAATAGTTTTTGGTGAAATCTTTGGTCAGCATACATCGGTTAAAATCTTGATGATGATGATGATGATGATTATGATGATGATACCTCCTGGACTTTCCAAGAATAATTTCTACTTTAATGCATTCAACCTTCGATCATCGCGTTTTTAGATTCATTCCAGAAGCTTTCAATTTAAGGGGATGCTTGATATGTTAGCCGATGTTTTAAGACAAGAGTTTTATTACATCAAAATGATACAAACATTTATTAAATTCCACAAGAATCTTTTATGTAAAAGTCCAAAGGGGTTTTTTATATATATATTTCAAAAAAAAATTGCATGATTGGAAAAGATTCTCAAAAAAATGTTTTTGAATTCAATGCTGTGTATCTCATTAGAGATATACAGATTCTTGTTACAGCTTGGAAGCTTGTTAAATGCCAAAGAAGTTTCTAAGGCATGTTAAAGACAATCAAATAGGCAGTCAAGCAAAAAACTTTCTTGCGCACATCGCTTGCATGAATATTCGGGCGTGAAATTTGCATGTAAATAGTTTTTCCGAAAAGCTTGGCATAGGGAAAGAAATATCTCGGTGATTGAACTCTGATTGATTCAAGTCTTAAATCAATTAATTCTTCTTATTTTCAATTAGAATTTCATTTTTTTTTTTTTTTTTAAAAAAAAATTAATTTTAATTTTTATATTTACATTAAAAATGCCCATTTTTGGCTTCTTTACTAAATTTTTTGATGCACGCCGGCCGATTATTTATCTCTCAAAATGGTTTACTGAGATACTAAAAATTTTAGAGTTAGCAATCTCTTTTCTATTTTAAATAAGAGACTATTGAATTTTTTTAAAAACAAAATATTTGTAGCAAAAAAAATACAAGTTTTGGATTTCATTTATTGTTGTGTAGAACAAAATTAATTACACCTGGGTTGAAAAATAAATATTTTCCGAAATTTTTTTAAATATTTGGACTATTTAGGAAAAATTGAATCATGTTTCACAGATTGAAGTATATTTTAACTGTCATTCGAAACTTTATCAACAATTCGGAAAGACAATACGTTTCAAGCCGAACCAATTTGTCACAGAGACTTCTTTTTGTACTAGATAGTTATGTAAATGTTCAATAAAGTTTAGGAATATAAAATATAAAGTTAAACTTAAATTTTCTTATTAACTTAAATATTCTTTTTAAAAATCGGATCATCTAAATTGTGTAAAAAGAACCCATATGAGTGAAATCGGGTCATCTAAAGTTATTATAAAGAAACAGGACCGAGATGAGTGAAACACAAATAACGAAATGTTTGTAAAATTGCCAAAACTTGAAAGGGCGTCTATTTTTTCCATATGGAATATTCTCATGAAATAAATTTAACCCTTCCCTCCCATCCCCCTCCTATCCCTTCCTATCCCCTCCTTTCCTCTTCTCCCCTCATTGGCTTTAAGTATGATAATCGTGTCGTGATCTGAACACAATTATCAGCGAAAAGGGAAGCTATCTTTACCCGTGAGAGTTTTAATCATGGTCAGCGTAGTTACCATAAATAGAATTCTTTGTTCAAGATTTATGACGATTTTTTCTGCAGAATAATATATCATGCATACATTTCAGGATTCGATGCATAGACTTTACTTGTGGCCTGAAAATCAAAAATTTTGAAATTTTTTTCTTATTTGATTAAAAATTTCAAAAGTTTTCCTATGATATCATGTGAATATTAACCACTTCAAAACATAAATTAAACAATCCAAAAATTATTTTAGCAAAATATTTGGCTTCTCAAATTGTAAACTGAATTTTTCATTAATTTAAATTATATAGGTATTAATTTAATATCAACTTAAAATTTTTTAATCTAAACTTTTGATTAAAATGTCAATCTATTTTTTTTTTTCCCAAGTTTCGAGTACCGGGTGTTTGTAGTTATACCAGTCTCTTTTATAATTTATTTTTGGAATAGAAAGAAAGTAGTTTTTGGTACCATCAAATCGAACCTGTTCGGATTTTCAACTTGAAAGAAAATCATAAAGTCAATCCCAATTTTACTCATTCACATACCAAACAAATTATTTGATATGTCAATTTTTGCAATGGAAAATTTCGTTCACAAACATCATAATTCTCTTTATGCCCAAATTCTTAAATAACTTGGAACTAAAAAAAAAAATCTCTCTCAAGTTTAAAAGTTTCAGGTTCGATAATGTGAATAATATCTATCAGCAGTAAATGTTACGGATGTTTAAAAAAAAACAAACAGTGTTTCGAGAATATTTAATATAGAGAAATTTGATCTTTATCATCTAAACTTTTAATCGCAGACTCTAGAACACCAAAGAAGTGTAAGAGGGAGAAATTAGGTTTACGTTTCGGATTGGAAATATTGATGTCTATCAGTTAGGAGATTGCAGAATTACGTTGGTCCACAAATAATTAAATAATTATTTAATTATATATTTTTTCTAATCTCATTTATCCTCTTGTATATCCATTCTTTGGTTTTATTGATCATTATTTTTCCAGATATAATATCAATCAGTTAAATTTAAAATCAATTTTAATACCATTATAAATTTTTTCACAAAATTACTTTATTTGCAAAATATTTGTCATAATATTCCTATTTGATTTAAATTTAAAGATTACAATAATAAATCAAAAAGTAACAAATTATTTTTGATTGTCATTAAAAATTTTTATTTACTTTTATTTCTTGTTATTTTATGTAAATGAGCCAAAAAAGCTCTCTTTTAAAAAATTTTATTAATATATTTTATTTATTCATTCATTAATTTTACAAAAATTTTTAATATTATTAATTATTAAATATATACTCAATTTTAAATATTGTTTTTATAAATCAAAATAAAAAGCTAACAATATAAATTATCTAAAAAATAAATAATATATATTTTTTAATTTACTTGATTTAATTAACCTTAAAATCACTATTTTTTTTTATAACTTTTACTATCAAGGAATTTTATGTTAAGAAATAATATTAACAAATTGTGGTTTTATTATTTATTATATACATAAAATTAAAAATTTTTACAATAAATACTGTTTATTTTTTTTCTATATATGACCAGCCATCTAAATACAAATTTTACACAAAAAATTTTAATATTATTTTTTAATAATTAATTTTAAACTAAGAAATTTAAATAAAAACTCAAATACAGCCATAAATACCAAAATAAAAATCACTCACTCAAAAAACTTTTAATTATTAATATTTTCAAAAAAATGTTTTAGTTTCTATTTTATTAGCTTAATTTTTAATATTAAATGACTTAATAGATTAATTAATAAAAATTGTATGTAAAAACATAACTTGTTTTAGTTTCAAAACTGGCAAAAATCAACTAGAATTTAATATATTAAATAACTTAATTATATACTAATTAAAACTAGTTTTGGCAAATATGTTGTTACTGTTATTATACAAATAAAAAAAAAAGATTATTGTTTATAGCCAAATTTTAATTAAATATTAAAATTAATGTAGTTGTAAATGGATTAGTAAAAACACCAATAAAATTAAAAAAAACCTAATATATCATTTTTTACAAAAGAAAAAACCAGCTTTAAATCAAAAAAGTGCTTTTAAAAACATCAAGAAAATATTTTTTAATTATATGTACAATAAAAAGAGAATTGATAACAAAAAATAATAGTTTAGCTACTAATTTGTTGTTAAAAATCTTAAAACTCTTTGGTTTAATTATGATCTTAAAAAAAGAGAGAAAAAAAACTTCAAAATTACAATTATTAAATTTTTCAAAAAAACTGAAAAGTAGAAAAATAATTTATTATTGTAAATAAAAAATATTACAACTGCTATAATTTTATGTCTTAAAAATATATTTAAGATTCAAAAACAAATTTAAATTATTTTTTTATCATTTTTTACTGAATTAAAAAAACAAGTTTTTTATTTTTTTAATAAATACCAATTCAAAAAAAAAAAAGTTAAAAGTATAATTAATTAAATTATAATAATAGTAAAATGAAATTATAAATATAAAAAATTAGTTATAATTAATTGTAACTATAATTTAAAGTTGTAATAATGTAAATAATTAGGTCAATAATTTGATTAAAAGTCAAATCAAGAATTAAATCGACAATTAAATTAAAAATCAAGTTAATAATTAATTCTAAAATTAGAATAAATAAATAATATCAATAATTAATGCACAATTAATATAATTAAAATAATTAAATTATGGAAAAAAAATTATTTTATGCTGAATATTCAACTGTAATAATATATTAATTGTATTATCTTTTTTATCAAACTTTAATTAATGATTTTTAAATCAAAATACAAAATAATTTTTATTAATTTGAAATTAATTGTGTCTTAATTATAAAATTTTTTACAAAAAGAAATTTAATAAAAGTACGCGATCCATATCTAATGTACGATAGCTGAATTGTGCGAGAATAGTCGTTGGTTGAATTACACTTTTAGAACATGAAGGTTGTTTGATGTTGAGCACAGAAAAAATAAAATTAAAGTAATTCAACAACTAAATTGAATACATTAGAAATTATAAACCAGTTAAAATTAATTCAATTATTTTTTTATTTTATTGTAATTCTAAAATAATTACATATTAGTCATTCTATTTTTAATATTAATTTTTAATCTAATTATAGATTTAATTATAAATCTAATATTCAACTAAATTAATAACTCAATTATTGGCTTGATTTTATTTTATCTTAAATAATAATAATTTTTAATTGTATTGTCAATATTAATTTAAAAAGTAATAAATTATTTTTGTAATTTATTTGTAAATAAAAAATTTTGTAATAATAATATTTATTATTAAATTTAAAAGTGCCAATTATAATAATTGTGTTAATTTTGGTTTTATTTAAAAAACTAAAAATTAATATCTGAAAACTAATTTTTTATTCAAATAATTTATACATTCAATTTGTTTTTTATTGTTAAGCTATTTTGATCTTTTTTAAAATTTATTTTTGTTATTAAAATAAAATTAAAATATTTTCAAGCCAATAAAAATAATTAATTAAAAGTTAATTAATAATATTTAATGTTTTTTATTAATAAATTTAATAATATATTTTTCAAATATTATCATTTAATAACAATATAAATTTTAGTAGTTGGGCTATATAGTGTGCAATAATAATAATAAACTTTATTTATAAATATAAAAAATATTTTTTCATTCAAATAATAGTTTTACTTCTAATATGTAATATTTTTTATTATTTATTTTTAGGTTTTAGTTGGATTATACTTAATTAATACATTAAGTAAATTAATAGTTTTAAGCTTTTATAATAAATATAATAAATTTTAATTACAATAACAAAAAAAAACTCTATTTTTATAATTATATTCAAAATAAAAACTAAAAAAAAAGCAAACATTATTTTTAAAACAAAAATATTGATCTTTGCTAAAAACCCTTTTTTTTGTCTCTAAATTCTTAAAACTTGGTTTATTATTATTATTACTATTATTAAAAATTGCAAAATTTATAATAATATTATTTTGGTATTTTTTCTAAAAAAGCAGATTTTTTATTTCAAATTTTAAAACCAAATTTTTAGACATAATTATATATAATACAATATTTATATATTTTAATTATAAACTATAAAATACTTAATACTTTTATAAACATACTAAAAACATCTTGTCAAAATCTAAAACAGTCTAAAAAAATTAAATTTCTTTATCAAAAATATTTTTGCAATCTAAGTTTTTTTAATTTATATTAAATACAAAAAACACTAAAATACTTTAAATTATATAATAAAAATAAACAAATTTTGTAAAAAGTCTTTATACAATAAGTTTATATTTTATATTAAGCATATTTAAATTTTTTTAATAATCAATCTTATAACTAAAAAGCTTGTATAAGCTTTTTATTTCCAAAAAAATTACTAAAAAAACCGAATTTTGAAGCTTAGTTTTTTGTAATAGTAAAAAGATTTTAATCTTAAATTAATTTACAAATACAATCTCATATTTTTTAATTAAAATAATAAACAAATTATTTTATTATTTATTTAGAATACTTAAAACAAAAACACTATTTAAAAGTTAAAATGTATTAATGTTAATATTAATTAATAAAATTCTATATTTTAACAAAAAATTCATAATATTAAACAAATAATAATTACTTAATTTTAAGTTAAACTTAATAAAAAACATCAAAAATATTAAAGTTTTTATTTTAATATTTGTAAATTAATTATTTTGTGCTTAAATAATCTTTTTGAAATGTTTTTAATATTACAAAAACAAACCAAAAAAGCAAACTTATTTTTAATTATACTTGTAAAAATAATTTTAACTTATACAATAAAAAATAATAAAAAATTTTAAATTCTTTCTAATTATTATATCTTATTTAATATACATATTTTTAAAAACAAAATTTATTTAAATATAATTACTAATAATTGAATATAAAACTACAAAAACCAAATAGCTAAATTGTTTATTATTAAAAGTTTTTTTAAATTGGTCTTATTAAACAAAAAATACCAAAATAATAACAAAAATAACAACACTTAATATACTTAAACTGCAGATTTTAATTCTAGTTAATTAAAATAATTACTATTTTGTTATTATTAATAAAAATATTATTTAAATTAAAGAATTGGCTTGCTATATTTAAAATATTTTAAGTAATTACATAACTTTTTTTAATTTAAATAGTATTATTTATAAATACAATTATAGTTAAAAAAATATTATACAAAAAACATTATTAGTTCTAATAATTACTTTAAAATTTATTCTATAATTTAAACCAATTTAACTTTATTTAACTTTTTAAAAAAGAGGATTATAATTTTTTTTCAAAAAAAAATTTTATTTTAATCGGAATTATTAAACACTAAGTACTTTGTTGCTAAGCTAAAATTTATATACTTCTGTTGATTTTACTTTTATAAATATGTTTAAAACTAAATAAACTTTTTTTAAGTTACTAAATTGTATGATTTATTTATATATTAAAGAATTAATCAAATTTCTTTGATTTTTCGATTTTTTTTTAATTATTAAACTTGCAATAAAATAGGCATCTAAGTTATAGTATTTTCAAAAACAAAAAAATTGTTTTTTTAAAACATTTTATCTAAATTATATGTTATTAAAATACAATCTAAAAGCAACTTAAAAGAAATCTTTTTGGTTGATTTAATCAAAGTAATAAGTTTTCTGTTGGTTAAAATTTCTATTTACTTATATGAATTAAAAATTATTAAAACCAATTCTTGTGTTAAAAATCTAATATCTTTTTTATAATAATGCATTTATTTAAAAGAACTAAAACTTAATCTAATACAAAACAATAATAGAACTTCAATAATTCATTTGGAATTTTAGACAAACCAAAGTTTTGTTATTCGAAAAATATTTAATTACATCAAAAAATATTCTATTTATAATTTTAAAAAATACATTAATATTTAGATAATATAGGAGATTATACTACTTTTTATAATTAGCTAAATTATTATTTAACTTATATAATTTTGTTTACTAAAAATCTAATATTATTAGATATCAACTTAATATAATTATTTATTATTAAATGATTTAAAATTATCTTTCTAAAAGAATACTTCAAATTAATTTTTATAATATATTCTTTGTTAATCATAAATACTTTTATGTATTTAATAATAACAGCTTAAATTCTGAAATTTTTAACAAAATTAGCTTCATATATTTTAGCAATTTTTTGTAATCTATTAACTTTTATTAAAGAAATACATACTTTTTTAATATTTATTATTTTTTTATTAAGAAATAACTTATTAGAATTCAAAAAGTTCCAAATTTTTGGCAGTTTTTTAAAATAAGCAGAGTTTTTTTTCTTAAAGATCTGAGAATTTTAAATACTAAAAAATTTAAAAAAATATTTGTTAATATATATTATTAAAATTATAAAAATAATTTGTTTAAAAAATCTTTTTGCAATTTCGGTTAAGACATTTTATTTTTAAATTTATATATTATTTAAATTATCCAAAAATTTGGCTGTTTTAAAAAAAATTAAACATATTTAACACAAAACTTATTCTTATCAATTTTATTAATTTTGTATTTTTCATTAATTTATTATTTTATTTTTATGCACTAATTTTAATTGATTTGTTTATGTTTTTTGTTTATTTAAAATTTTAAAAAATCTTTTAAATTTATATTAAAAATGTTTTAATTTTATATATAGTTTTTTAAAACCATATTTAAAATATTTTTATTAATTAAAACATAGTCTATTACTTTAAAAAATTTCCAAAATTATTTCAAGTTAATAAAATAATATTAAAGCTATATTTGAATTTTTTATGATTAGTATTACATGTTTTAAATGTTTTAAATAATATAACTTTATAAAATATTCAGATCAAGTTTTTTGTTAAAAAAACTAATTAAATAGCTTATTTTTTATAATATTAAGAAAAGATAAAAATATTTTTGTACTTTTTTTTTGTGTATTTTTAAAAAAAATTGAATTTAAATTTGTGAAATCTTTTTTTTAAATATCAATTTGTTAATAATAGAAAAAAAAATTTTAAAAAAAAGTTGTTGTTTATTCAAAAATTTTTATAAAATTAATAATTTTGGAAAAGTTTCTTCTCTTTGAAAATTTTAAAAAATTATTTAATTTATATTTACATTTAAATTAAGCTTAAACAAAACTAAAAAATTGATTATAAAACATAATATTATATTAAATACTAATTTAAAACTTGTAAATATATATATACAAATTAAGAAACAATTGTTAAGATATCTTTATTAATGTTTTTATAATAGTTGTAAAATTTACTTTTTTTGAGTTTAATAAAATAATGTTAATTAAAATACAGTTTATTGGTTTATGGTTAAAAAATATAACAAATTGGCTAATTTTAAAATTTTTAAGTTAGTAATTTTTAAATAGTTTGTTATTAAAAAAAATATTTTATTAATAAATATAATTATACACAATTTTTTTTGGTATTATATAATTTAAATATAACATAGTTTTTTTAAATTTAAAAAAGTTTTAAAAAATACAAATTTAAATTTGATGTTTTTAGCAATAATTTAGTTAATATTTGGATTTTACTGTTATTAAAAATAGTGCTGTTGTATATTTTAATAATTTTAGTGTTAAATTAAAGACCAAAATTTAAAATTTGTTATTTTTTACATTAATAAAACTTTATATAATTATATTAGCTTTAAATATAATACTTAGATTTATTTTATAAATATTTATATAGATAATTAAACTGTTATTAATATATATAAATTTGAGTTAACTTATTTAAAACCTGATTTTTGTAATAAATATTAATTTAATGTTTAAAAATATTCTAATATTTATAAAAACAAAATAGCTAATATTTTGTCTAATAAAATTATGAATTCTTTATATTGTTTGTTTTATAATATTTTAAATAAGTTTTTAGTTGTATTAAATAGTTTAGTTGTTTTAAAAAATATTAAAAATTTGTTTAACATATTTATAATATTATTAATTGTGTTTTTTAAAAAATTGTTCTAAATATTTAATTTGTTAATATTTTAATTATAAAAAATATTAATTGGTATTTAATATTATTGATTTGGCATTTAAATTTACATATATTAACTAAATATATTAGCAGAATTAGTTAATATATGTACATATATTATAATAATTCTGTATAATAGATTGTTAATTATTATTAGAAAAAAACTTTATAATTTTTTATTTTTAAATATCAAATGTGTTTAATATAATAAAATAAAATTTAATTATATATTTTTTGTGTAAAAATTAATAATATTTAAAGAATTATTTTTTTGAATATTTTGATTATTGATAATTATTGTTTAGTATTTTTATTATTTTTTTTAAAGTTACAATTATTATATAATTATGTTAAAAAAAATGACTTTATATAATTTTTTGTATAAGTGTTTTATTTTTAAAAATAATACAAAAATGTTTTAAATATCTTAATTAATATTAAGTATATTTATACTGAAATTATTGAATTTATTTAAGATTTAATTAATGTTTATAAAAAATATATATAATTATTATATGTTAAATACAAATTGAATTTAGAAAAAAGTATTTTAATAAATAAAAATAATAGTTTTTTTTGTAATATTAAAAATTTTGTTAATTTTTTGTTTAAAAGTGTTGTTTATTTATTAAGTATTTAAAAAAATGTTTTGTCTGCTTTCAGATTTTGTAAAAAATATCTTTTTTTGACAAAAATATATTTGTTATTATGAACATATAATATAGTTTTGATTGATCTAAACAATTGATTGCATGTAAAAAATACATAAATTATGTTTAGAAAAAAAAAGAATTGTTTTCTTGTCAATCTTCTGATTACAATGAAAGCAAAATTTTATTGAAGTTTTAATTAGTCTTTTTTCTCTTCTTCTTTGTTTTTTTTCTAATTATTTCTTCTGACTTTTCTTCTTTTGCTGCTATAGATCCAGTAAGCACTTCTGCTGATAATTCTGGTACTGGTTTGGCTGGATTGGGAACTTGGTCTAGTGGTAAGAAAAAAGCTCATGTGGATAGTGTGTATTTCTATGGTCCATTATTTAAGAAGCCGAAAATGTCTGTAGCCAGTGAAGTAGTTAATTTGTCTGCTGGCTCTCTGAGCTTGGAAGATATTGGTAGTGCTGGTATTAAGCCTGTGGTGTCCTGAGGCAGCAAAGTTGGCAGTGTTTCTAGCAGTATAAGCAGTTTCTTAGATGTCAAAAATATAGAGAACATGGTTGCCGAAGAAACCAGTTACACTGAATCTGGTGAGAACAATAATATAGATGAAGTGATACCAAAAAAGACTCATACACAAACATATGTGTTGGACAACCTACCAAAGAAGCTTTTATTTGAACAAGTGAGTGATGATAATATTAAGTTGGTGTTTCCAGCATTTAAATTTGTTGGATCCAATCAGCTGCCATCTGCCAAGTTATGTGTCTTGGAAAAACAATGTTTTGAGCCAGTAAAATTGTTTGCTTTGAATGTAGAATTGTCTGCTGTGTCTGGAAAGACCAATAATAATAAGTTAATCTTAGTTAAAAAATTTTTTTATTGAATTAATGGTTTTGGAGGAGCTTCTACTTCTTTAAAATTTTTTGGAATTATTAGATCTTTTTTTATATCTGAATTGAGTCTAAAGAAAACTAGAGAATTAGCAATTCATGAGAAAATTGTAGTGAATGTTGATGTTAGACAGGTAAATAAACATTTGGATTGGGTAATTGTTGTTAAGGAGATTCTGGTTGATCTTTCTAAATTGGCTGTAAAATTTGTTTTTTCTAAGTTTGAAAAGATTGTATCAATCAAGATGCAACTGATTGGTCTGTGGCAGAAAGCTTTAGTGGAGTTTGAGTCATCTGAAATAGCTGATTTGGTCACAGCTAGATGGTCTGTTTTTATGAAAAAGGATTCTGTTTATGTGGCAAAAGCTGTTAATGATAAACAATTGTGAGTTTCTAGGGATTTATATTGGACATTGCTTTATACTTTTCCAGTTGATACAATAGCTTATGATCTTTTTGATTTGTTGGAATCATATGGTGGGAAGACTTGTTTCATTGGCTGTAATCCCAGCTCATATATGTGCAATAGATGTGCAATAGTGTATTTTGTTGATAAGGCATCAAAATCAGCTGCTATTGGTTCTACTTTAGTGTTTAAGAGTGTGAATTTGCACTGGGCTGGTCTTTCTTTGGCCTGTTGTGCTCATTGCAAACAGTTTGGTCATATTTCTACAGAGTGTTTATTGGCTGAAAATTCTGGTGCTCATGCTAAGCAGATGGTAACTCCTCAGAATTAGGTCCATTTGGTCAACATATATAAGAAGAAACAGGCACCAATTGTTTGCCCAGTCTTTTTTGGTAGGAAAACTTGGGCCCAGGTTGTTAGTAGTTCTTTCTTTCATGTGGTTTTATCAAATCTTTTTGGTACTGGTTTATTTTTAAGTGCAAAACCTGTCTCATTGGTTTCTAATTCCCTTGGTAATTCTTGTTTAGTTAATCGATTGGCTCTTCTGAAATGCTTTTTGGAGCTTTTGACGGATCAAGTTTTAGTTATTATGAAGAAATTGAGCTTTGTGGAATTGGTGCCTCTGGCATTCAAACCTTGTGTCTCTTTTCTAGTTGTCCTTACACCCATTATGTCTAATTTGAACTCAGAAATGGCTTTGGATGATACACTGGCATCTTCTTCTCTCTCTCTTTCAGTTGTTGTTGCAGACTCAGTTGCTGATCTTAGTTTAAGTAGTTCTAAAGTTTTGACCACCAAGATGAGTAGATTAGAATCCAAAATAGTGGCTTTGGAAGTATCAGTTGAATCTGTTTTGGAAAGATTAGATTGTATGTGCTCTGGCTTAGGCTTGTTATCTTTTTTTCCTCCTCAATGAGTAACTTTGTGTGGAAAATAGTAATGTGTAATATTCGAGATATCAATGTTTCTGCCAAGCAAAAGGACATTATCTGTTGGCATAGAAATTCTGAAAATTTGGTTTTGATAATTACAAAGACAAAGCTGAGGTCTAGCAACAGGCTTTGAATTAAGAATAAGTTTGATAGAATCAGGGTTTTTTTATCTGGATTGGACAAGAGTTTTCTTGGTGCTGGAGTCACAATTATTATGAACATTTTACTAGCTCATCATGTTTATAAGATTTTTGAGGTGCCTGGTCAGCTCCTTTTGGTCAAGCTGTTATTTAAAAATAAACTTTCTGTGTCTATTTTGGGGCTTTATGTTGGGACATCTCTGGCTGTTCATTTTTTTCAAACCAATATTATCAATTCTATGATAGCAAAGACAGTTAATGAATCATTATTTGTGGTCTTGGATAGTAACTTCAATAAAGATGGCTCCCGAAGGTGTGCTAGTTTTAAAAAATGTCTAGATCTTGGTTTGATCAATTCCTTGGGTGGAAGTTTTCATGTCAAAATGCTCACATGAGTTAACTCTTGGGGCATGGCTAAGACTATTGATTTCTTGTTTATTTTTTCAAACTTGGTCAATGCTGTGGTGAATTGTGGGATGTTTAATGTTGATGAATTTTTTGATATTAATCATCAGGCCATTTTTGTATCTGTGGGTTTGGATGGACTTTTGAATATGTAGTTGAATTCTCTTTACAAGCAAGCAAATAAGAATCAGTAAAAGTTTGATTTTAAAGGTGCTGATAAGAATAAATAGAACAATTTCAAAGGTGCTATATTGGCCAATGCTACAATGTTTTCAAATGAGTTTGTTACCTCTGCAAGATTTTCAAATTTGGATGTGATGTGGGATACTGTTTGCAAAATAATGGTTCTTTTAGCTAATGAAATATTTAAGAAAAAATGATTTAAGGGCTTTAATAATGTTTTCACCAAGAAATCTTTATGGTTTCACAAGTTAGAGCTCTTGGTTTCTAGGATTGTCAGAGCTTCATGTGAGAAGTGTATTGTGAATTTTGATTCTCTTATGAGATGCTGGGTTTTTTTGGACAATGTTAAGACTTCAGTCATTCAGGATATTGTAAGCTCTGGTGCTGGCTCTGATTGTATTCATTCTGCTCTCTTTAGTGTTAGAAAGTCTTATTGCACTGCCAAGTTTGCTGAATCTCTAAGGGCTAAAGAAACAAACATCAGATTAGCTATTAATAGAAGGATGGAAAGTTTTGATGTTAATAAAGGTCATACAATTAGAAGTGTGCTGGAGTGTCTTTTTTGCAAGATGTCATTCAACCATCTGGTGGTTAATAATAAACTGATTCTGAAACCTGATTTGGTTAAGTCTAAAGTAGATGTGATCATAAAAGGTTGGACTAAGAAACACAAAGTAGTAGATAATATCTCTGGTAACTGGTGCTGTCAATATTAATCACTGGAGTATGTTTTCGATAAGGCTTTTTCTGGTGTTATGAATTCAATTAGATTTAATAAGTTGGTTGGAGTGGTTTCTGATCTGCCTGATAACAAAGCTGTTGGTCTCTTAGGTGTGTCAAATGAGCTTTGGAAACATTGTGATAAGTCAGTTTTGGATATGCTTTTGGTGCTTTTGAATTCTTGTTTGTTTAGTAAATTTGTGCTAAGCTCTTAAAAAAAGACTTAGGTCTCAATGATTCCCAAACCATATGAGTGGGAGGGTGTTTTGACAAATACCCATCCTATTGCTTTAATTAAAATTGCTCACAAAATTCTTTCCAAAATTTTCTCTGACAGGATTTTTTTGGCATGCAACACTTTTGATGTTCTTCATGAGAACAATTTTTTGGTTTTAAAGGGTACATTGACTCAGTCTCTTATTTTTGCTATTGATTCAGTTGTTAAGAATGCTTTGAAAAAAGACCAGAAGCTTTGGTTGGTTTTACAAGACATGCATAAGGCATATGATTTAGTTGGCTGGGAACATCTTGAGAAAGGTTTAATCAGGATCAAAATGTGTAGCAAGTTCATTTGATTTTTTGGTAATATTTATAGAGATTGCACCAACAGAGTAATGACAGATTTTGGTTTGACAAATGATTATTATGTGCATGATAGTTTGGATTAAGGAGAGATGTTTTTCTCCCTTCTGTAGTGTATATTTTATGACCCTTTATTGTATAAAGTCAAGCATCAGAAGAATATATGTGGATATAGATTGAATTTTCATTTTATTTCCAAAAGTAGTCATGCTGAATTTCAGGCTGGGCTTTTTTCATTTTTTGCTGCTGGTGCTTTCATTAATGATACAATTTGGGTTGGTAGCAGTCAGAGGGCTATTCAACACATTCTTAATATTGTTAGTGAGTTTTTTCAGATTAATGACATTTCTATTAATAATAATAAGATGGTGGCCATTTCCATCAACAGCAGAATCAGCAATTCTTCTCTTTTTATCAGTGATTCGCCTATCTCTATTGCCAAAAAGGATGAGTCTTATCAGTATCTGGGTATTTTTCCTTCAACTTAGGATCTTTTAAAGCCTAGTTTGGCTAAGATGTATTCAGATATTCGTTTTTTTACCAATCTGGTCCTGAGGAAAGCTGTTTCAGATAAGCAATTCTTGTATTTGGTATCAGCAGTTCTTTATCCTATTGTCAATTATAGGACTCAGTTTAGCTTTGTTCCTGTTAGTATGTGCAATAAATGGGATGCTCTAATTTATAGAGACTTGAAACTTAAGTCTGGTTTGCCTCTTGACTTTCCTAATAATATAATATACTATTTTTTATTTTATGATCTAAAGTCTTTCTTGCAAATTCAATCTGAAAGTAAAATTGCTTTACTTGTTAGCTTTGTAAACTCTGGTGGGATTTTGGGTTATTTGTTCTTTCACCAGTCGCATAACTTATAAGTTCACTGTTGGCACTCTGTTCATCTATTGGTCTTTTCGGTTCATATTTGTATTAGTGTCTCTAATAATTTTCTATTAGGCATGATTCATATTCTTCTTAATTGTGATTTATCTCTGAGTAGTTCTTTGGCCAATTTTTTTCAGTTTCGTGATGAAGTGTTCATGTCAGTTGTTCTAGATGAATTAAAGTTTGTCAAGTTTCTCTTTTCTCTTCAGTAGTATAGTATTGCTTTTGTGAAACAACTTTGTGATCATCATGGTGCTGTTTTTGATTGGTACACTTTTAAGTAGTGGAAAAGATTGGACCCCCGTGGCTTTGTTCTGGAATGGTTTAAGCTATCTGTTGTATTTCTTAATAATGTAACTTTGTTTCCGACTCAACTCTTGGCTGTATATGATAGTGGTTCTTTGAACATTCTTGGGTCTAATAACTTTGTGTCTATTTGTGATTATCTTTCGCAGATTAATACTAGTGTTTTGTCTGTATATATGGATGGATCTTTGAAGAATCTGAGCACAGCTAGCTGTAAAGCTAGTGCTGCTGTCTTTTTTGAGGACATTGATTTGGGTTTAGGTGTTGGTATATTAGGTTTGATGTTTTCTACTCTGGCTGAATTGCAAGCTATTGTATTGGCTTTGGAATGTGTTCTCTCATCTAGTTCTATTTGCTTGTTTTCAGATAGTCAATCTGTTTTAGATGCTTACAGATCAGAATTGGGTCTGGTGTGTCCTGATTTTCATAATCAGTGTTGGGTTGAGTGTTGACATATTGTTAATATTATCCGTGGTAAGAATTTGAGGATTAGTTAGCATAAGATAAAAGATCATTCTGGTGTTTTGGGAAATGAACACGCTGACATGATTACTGGTGCCGCCTCTCTTTTAGATTGATGTCTTCCTTTTCACTTGAATGAACACTTTATTGTAGCTAATTATGGTATAGTTTCTGACAATTCTAAGCACTTTGTGCATGATATTTATCATTCCATATATCATGTGTATTGGAAAGTTGGTTTTGGTTCAAAGTTCTTAAGAAGTGGTTTACTTTCTAATGTTGACTAGATTCACTTTTCATTGGTGTGGCATCCTGATTTGCACATGGCTACTGGCTTTACCAGCTGATTGTTAGCAAATGTGTGCACATACTTTATGAAGGCTTTATATCATTGTTTGCCTATTGCCATTCAAAAGCATTTTTATTATAGACTTTATCCCAGTGTATTGTGCTTATCTTGTGGTGACATAGAAGTATCAGATCATGCATTCTCTTGTAGAGTTAACAAGTATGCTCACCATTAGTTGTTAGATTCTCACATGGACTTTTGAAAGGCACTTTCTGGCTTTGCCTATTCTTTTTCATGTGTATTGCAGCTGTTGTTATTCTGTACTTTTAGTTTTTCTGTGTTTATGGCTCTCTTCAAGGGTTTTGTTTTTGATGGTTGGTTTGGCGAAGCTGTTTCTGTTTTTTGTGATCTCAAGGTTGCTGGTATGGAGGTTATTAAATTTGTATATTCTTTCAATATGGCTTTTAGAGATAATATATGGTTGGTTTGTGCTAAGCACTACGTCTATATGGAAAAAAATGGTTTAATTTCTCTTGATGGTTTGGTGCCTGTCTTAATTTTTGGTTTGACTTCGAGGTTTTCTGTTGGTATATTAAGACTGTTCGGCATTGCTGATGCTTTTGGTATATATTTTGGTTTTTTCGGATATTAATGGTTTAATATCTGTTTATATTACTGCATAGTGTTGTTTTGATTGGCCTGAATGGCTGGTCATATGTAGAAAGTGCATGATTCACACTTAGTTTAGATTATTTCTTTGATGTATAGCACTAGACTGTATTTGGACTTCACTCATTAAATAATAATAATAAAAAAATTATGTTTATTTTAGAATATTTATTGTTGTATTATAATAAATAGTGATTGGGTTTTATTTATTAAATAAATAAAAAACATATGTGGTTAAAAGAATTGTTTTTTGTTCTTTTTTTAATATTATTTTTAATAATAATTTATTTATAAACATTAAATTTTTTCTATCTGTTATAAAATACTCAAAGTTATATTTTACCAATTTAAAATACAGTTTTGTTAATCTTATAAAACAAGTAGATAAATTAATAAAAAATTAAATATATTTATGTTAAGATTTTTTTAGTCTTATTTTAAATATAAATTATTAATAATTTTTTTTAAAGAAAATTAAATAAAATATAAACAATCTTGATTTGTCTTTAAAACTTAGTAAATTACTATTTTAATAGCTAATTTAATATAAAAAAATAACAATTTTGCTAAGCAAAAAGCTATTGTAAAATAATATAAAAATATAAACAATTCTATTTTAATTAATATAGAAACCAAGCTTAAAAAAATTTCTATTCTTGATTAAAAACAAATTTAAAAAAGTAAAATTGTTTATTTAGAAAAAAAATTGGTTTTTCGAGTTTAGATATGGCTTTAATTATTAAAAATAACCTAATTAAACATGTATATAAAGTTTTTAAAATAGTTAACTAATTAATTTTAGTTAAGTTTTTATTTAAGAAAAAATTATTAATTTGTTTGGACTTTATGTTAAAGTTTTATTAAACAATATATATTTTAAGCTATAATTATTAATAAAATAATAGTCAAAATGCTTATTAAAAGTTTTTTGTATAAAAAAAATTTCAATAAAAATGAGAAACATTTTTATTTTTATTTATAATAAACTAATTTTTTTATATAATACTTTTATATATTTTTAATATTTAATTTAACATTAATTTTATCATAAAAACTACTTATTTTACTATTTCAAAATATAAGTTTCTTAAAAAACACCCCAAAAATATTTATTTTTATATTCAAATTACTAATAAAAGTTTTTAATACAAACATAATAACACCAAACATTTTGGCTTTTTTATTAAACTTGTCAAATTTACAGTTTATTATGTTTTTTTTAACATTAAAATGAGTTCACTTTTTGTCTTTTTTTGGTCATGTTTATGTCCAGTTTTTTAAACAAGAATGTATTAAAAAAAATAATCTAAGAAGAAAAAAGCATTAAGATATATCTTTAATTTCTTTTTGTTTTCTTTGCGATCTGAAAATTAATAAAAGAAAGAATTTTTTTATAATTGTTTAGTATTTTTTTATTTGCTTTTAAGACATTTTTTATACTCAAAACTATTATAAATTATTTTGTAAATTCTGTTTTATATATTAAAACCACTGTTTTATTTGAGATATTTTTTAATACTCTTGTTAATAAAAAGTTTAAATCTAGATTAAATTTTTTGAATTTTGGTTGTAAGATTTAATTATTTAGTAAAGATAATAATTAAACTTGATAACTTTTTATTAGCTATTCAAAACAATTTACTATTAAGTTAAATATCTAACTTTTTTAAAAAAATTTAGATTAATAATATTGCCAATTTGGTTGTTGATTTGTTAAATTAAAAGTAATAAATAATATATATGTTAGATAACAATACAATAAAAAACAAAACGAATTCTTTTATAAGTAATAAAATATTTAATAAGCTAATAGTTTTCAAATTTCAAATTATATTTAGCAAAAAAGGTATTTAATTGTAAATATATAAGGTTGTTTAAAATAGTAACTATTTAAATTATTATTTAAGCAAAATAGATACACAGAACATATTTTTAAATTTAATTCAAAATAATTTTAATTTAAGTAATTAGTTATAAATTGTTTTTAATATAATTCATATTTAATGTATAATAATAGGATTGTATAAAAATAGTTTGTAATTAAATAACTAACCTTTAGAAAAATCAACCATCTGCGCAGTTAAAAGACGACTTGAATAAACTGCTC
Organism: Geosiphon pyriformis; assembly: GCA_016748015.1. NCBI lineage: Eukaryota > Fungi > Glomeromycota > Glomeromycetes > Archaeosporales > Geosiphonaceae > Geosiphon > Geosiphon pyriformis. The sequence goes on from JAAOMT010000295.1 coordinate 40,634, forward strand.
CTGGATGAATTGTTACTGTTGTCATTTTTGTTGTTGTAGAGCCGTTCTTCAACATTTCTTCTACGTATTTATCTGACTTCTAAATTCGGAATTCGTGTACAAAAGTTTATACAACTCGTCTATGAGTTCTCTGGTATTAGGATGATTCTCAGGATTAGGATCCCAACACTTTAGGATTACCAGCCTTAGTAAAATTTTTCTCCTCTTAAAACTTCCGGTGAAATGTATTTGAATCACTCCATATGTCTTTTTTTCTTTCGCATCTTTACCTCTTGTTGTAGGTTGACATAATCCGAGGTCTCCAATATTCACTTCATATGTTGCTAGTTGTAGGATGTTGCCCAAGTGTAGGTCATGATGAATCATAGCAGAAGAATGAATTGAATCAAGTCCATAAGCTATTCTCTCTGCGATCATTAATTTTTATATTCCCAATTAGTAGAATGAAAATTTGTTGATAAATATTTTCGCATATGTCCATGTTCGGCAAACTCCATCACAATTCTATACTCGGGTGTTTTAGCGTTTTGCGTAATCCCAAATATTGAAGAGATATAATATGAGTAGTTACCGTTATTATTAATAAACATAGCTCTTTGAATATTTAAATATCAACACAGTGTAAAAAAGTAAATAGATAATATATACGGTAAATAAATAATAGGTAAATATGAATTAAATATAAAAAAATATAAATTTAACTAATAATAGTTTGTTTACCTCTTTAAACACTTCTGAACTGTTAGTTTTTATAATTTTTATTGCTTACTTCTCTGTCTTTTTCTTCTCTTTTATATTCCACCTTTCATATTCCATTTCACCATGATATTTTTATACTCAATAGATCAATTAATCCATTAGCCCCATGTTGCTTTATAAATTATACCGAATCCTCCTCTAGCAATTTCGTTGATATTCGACAAAAGCTCCCATGGAATCCATTCATACCTCCATTTTTATTATAGTGATTAGGTGGAATATAAATTAGATTCTTAATTATTTCATCCACTTCGTTATTGCCGCTTGAAAAGTTGTGGTAAATTTTTTCAAGAAATATGAGCATGTAGCGCAGTCATTCAATTCATTTCTTAGAATATTATCTTGACACACTGAAGATTCGTTACAATCATGAGTATACGGACGATTTCTTTTGATTTCTTTATTTCCCATGGGTGTGAATAAGTGCGGATAAAATGGGAATAGGTTATTATTGGAATGTTGATAAATTAAAGGTTTTCTTTGAAAAGTTTTTATTTATGTTGTTTCTATAGTCTAAACAAATCAATTTATTAACAAATTTGAGTAGCCCTGGTATACAAAAAGTTTGCAATTGTCTCATCGTATTGTTGGCTAAAATGACTAGTTCAATTTGTTTGTAGAACAATAACCGTAACGCACAGTTGCGCACGATCCACGTCTAATGCGTCGTGCGAAAATAGTCGGTGGGTCTTGAGCAAAACAAAAAAAATACTGTATAATTTAAACCAATTTTTAAGTTCTGCTTTAATAATTACATTTTTGTTATTGGAGTTTGTTTAACACTAAAACAAAAAGTTTTTATTAACGTCCACTTTAAGCTAATTTTAAATGCTTCAACTGTAAACTTTCGAATTTCTACTCTTATCAAATTAGTTTGGCTAATTTACCATTTCAAAATATTAAACTTAAACCTACAGTGAATGCATATTAGAATTAAGATTCAATAATAAAATTTAACGATTTGATCATTACACTACCATTTTCATAAAATAATATTTGATTTTTTAGTCAAAACTTTTAAATACCTAAAATAAGCAACCCGCCTCAAATTCGGTAGCCCTGTTTATTTTCAGGACTTTACAGTATGTAGAAAATATTGGTTTATTTTTATCTCAAAAAATCAATTAGAAAATATTCTGAATTTATGTTTCTCAAATTCTAAAAAATATAATACGTTTAATAATGTATAAATAATCATTAACTATAGTATTTGAACAACTTAATTAAAATAAAATAAAGATTATTATCTTAAACAAATATATTTTTGTAAATTAACAAAATTTAAAACTATTTCTATTATTCCAATAAAATTTTATGCATACACATTATTTTAAGAATATTATAAATTCAAATAACAAACAAACAAATTAAGTAAAAATCTTTTAAATAAATAAAAAAAATTTAATAATTAAATAATTGCAAATATTGATATTATTATTATTATTTATTATTATTATTATTATTATTATTATTATTATTATTATTATTATTATTATTATTATTATTATTATTATTATTATTATCATTATTTTCTCAACAGGTTATCAAAATTAACAAGTTAAAAATAAAATCAGAAAAATTCTAAATAATTATTACAAAGATGTAATTAAATATATTTATATAATAGCTTTCATTTTAAAATGAATTGCTAACTTAATTATTGATCAATTATTAAATTAATTGTTTATTTAATTGCTAATATAATCATCAAATTTTTTTATAAATATATAAAACAAGCTTGTAAAATAATTTTGACTTAATAACAAATAATTTTTTTTTACCACATTAATTAATTTTTAAAAGTGTTTTTATAATTTGTTTTGTAATAAAAATATTAGACATTTAATATTCTATATTTTATTAACAATTTCAAATTAGTTAAAATTAATTAATGTTTTTGGTAAATATTTATATATTACCAATTTTCTGTTTTCAATTATTTATTAACTTTTTATTTTAATCTGTACATAAAATATTTTGCTCTGAAAACAGTTAAAAAAAATTTATCTTGTTAAATTATAGTTTAATTAATTATTGAAATTAATTTTCTACAAATATCTAACAGAAATATTTGGTTTTTTTATTATTTTTTTATTGCTAATACAGAGCGCAATCGATTTACATATGTTCTGTTTTAAACATTGCGCATGCGCTTTTTACACGTGACCAGCCACCCGATTTATTTTATTAATAATTCATTACTTTGTTTTTAAATTATTGTTGATCATCGTAATTTATTTTGTTTAATAAAAATTTTAAAAAATACTATTAATATTTTTTTGTGTTATCACAAAAAGTAATTATTCCTTGAAATTTAATATAAAATTATTAAGAAAAAACAATTAAAATATTTTATTGGTTTAAAGCTAAAAAGTATACAGCTAATAATATTCATATTTGAATAAACATAATTATATTATTTATTCGAAAGAATTTCGATATTATAATAAGTTGCTTAAATACATTTAAAACGTTTTTATCAAAATGCAAATTTTAACTTTAGCAACTTTTCTAAACAGTTACAAATTTAAATAAAAACAAAAACCTGAAAATTTTTTTAAAGAAATTTTATGACTATTCAAATATTTTCTATTAATTCAAATATTTATTGCAAAGAACTTGACATTTTGAAGATAGTAAATTATTTTTAATTTGAGACTTTAAATGTTGCAAAATATTAATATTATTAAAACTAAAATTATTCAATATCTGAAAATTAATATAAAAAAAACAAGAAAACCAAATTGAAAAATATTTCACATTAATTTATTATTTTTATTTTAATAGACAAAATATAAAAAGTTGATTAGTATACTATTAGCTATTAGACTAATTTTTATTGCTAAAATCTTGAAAAAGTACACAAAACTTACAATTATATACAATTTTTATTTAACCATATGCAAAATAGCTATTTCGCAAATTTCAGGAATTACAACTTTTACAAATAATTTTATAAAAATGATTGTCTTAAAAAACATTATAAATATAAAAAAGTTAATGTTCTTAATAATATTTATTTTTTTATTTTAATAATATTGTTCAATGTAAAAGAAAAGAATTAGATAATTGAATTTCAAACAAAAAATTATATCATTGGTTTTCTTATATTTAATGAAAAAAAATCTGATTTTTAGAATTTGATATTTAAAATAATTAATATCAAACAAAAATTGAGACTTAATAATACATTAATAATTATTAAAAATTTTAATTAAAATTTGAACAGTTAAATTAAAATTGAGCAAATTAATACCTTATATAGTATATATACATAATTAATATTAAACATATTTATAGAATTTAATGTTTTTAATTTTAAACTAGTTGAAACAAAAAATGTATATAGAAACTAAAATTATATATTAAAAATATTAATATTGTTAATTTTATAAAAACAATATAAAAATTTAAGTTACATTCAAATATTATTTTTGTTTAAGGGAAAATTTTTTTCAAAAAAATAAATTAGTCAAGATTGAAAAAAAGTATTATATGTTAATAGGTTATACAAATACAAACAAAATAACAAAAATAACAATAATTGATGAAATTTGATACAAACCAAAATTTCTGCACAAATATGATTTATGTTATGTTATATTGATAACAATTTATGACTTTGCAATGCAAAATATTTTTATTAATTTAAAAATTGATATTTGTAAACTGAAGATTATATTAAAGTGTTTGATTGGTTTATATGACCTCATTTTCAATTTTCAACAGTTTAAATTTGGTATTTTTAAAGAAATAGCTTTTTTTGTGTGTCTCGTGCACGTAGACTAAACAAAGTACACATATTTTTAACAGAATCACTTTTTTCCATTGTTTTGAAGTTTTTTGAATTTGAATAGCAGTTAAATTTTTCTAAATTGAATTAAATAAAAAATATATTGTTCAAAATAAATTGTCGACTACCTGACTTTGCCTTTTCATTAAAGCTTTTAATATTTTTTTGGAATAAACATACAACTTGTCGAGTCGAATATCCTTCTATATAAAGAACGTAAATAAGAGAATATTTTTCGAGAAAATTTGAGGCATTTGGAATTTAATAATATACTATTAGTACCAAGTTGTATTAGGACGATATTTTTTTTAGATTTGTACTAGAACTATCATTGTATAATTTACTTTTATGTCTAGATAATTAAATAAGTCTCCTTTTTCTGTGTACAACTTGATTTGAAAATTCAATTTTTTTTTTCATTGTTCTATTTCTTTTGTGAGCCTTATATATTCCGAAAGGTATTGATTATTGCTAATTCATTTTTTTTAAAAGCAGATAAATCCTGGATTTCGGATATCTCACCAAAAAAATGCTGAATATATTTCCTCAAAGTTTTTCTTTTCCAATTTGGAGTAGCTTCAAAAGTATTATCATTTGCCATTTTAATGAAAAATGGAATAAAAATAAGTTTTAAATAATCTTTTTATTTGAAAATTAACCTGTTATAATGAAGTGAGATGTAAAAAATTTACAAAATTAACATTATTACAAATCTTTAACATATCTGTAAATTTAATAACAAAACTGATCAAAACAAGCAGTGAAAGCACTCTTTTTATGGAATAAATCAAAAAATAAACTTTTACAAAAAGCGATTTCTTTTTATGGCAAACGGAAAATTTTGAAGGGAACATCAGAAAAAATTTTTATTTTCTATGTGATTTCTAAAGGAAAAAAAATTTTATAGATTTATTGTTACACAGATTTGGCAAATTCATAGCTGAGAAAACAAAACCATATCAATATGAAAGAATTTTGCCAGCAAGAATTGAGTTAACATTAAATATTAAAGACTATATTGAAATTGTGGTAAAGCATATGGTTCTTTGAACTGCTCTATTTACATAAACATTGTTTTTAAAGTTATGATTTTTTTCTGCTCTGATTATTATGCTTACATTTATAAGCGTCACTTCTTCAAGCATGATATATTGAGATCCTTTAATTTTTATTTTTTACAAAACAAAGTTCAGATTTTCAAGTACCCAGCCAAATGTGTATTTTTTTTAAAGGAATAGGTGCTTATCAGTAGTCAAATTGACTTTAGGTTTTTTCGCTTCATAAATGTATATTTCCGGATTTTTTTTCTGATCAATTTTTTTTTTATTAGTTTTAAAATAATCTTTTTTATCGAGGAAAAGAGATCCTCATAATGAATTACTCTTAAAGGTGCAATTCAATTTGTGTGTGCATAGATGCTACATGAATGCTACATAATCAACATCATTAATGCTTAGTATAAACTTTCGAGCCCATTTAAGGCACAAAATTATTTCAAAGGGAAAGATAACTTCATTCATTCTTCTTATGAATGGCATTCATTAACTTCCTTTTAAGAAATGATTTAAAAGAAAGGGGTTTCTTTGAATTAAATATCATGATAAATGAATGAATGAATAAATAAAAGGAAGCATAATTTATTATCTATAAACGCAGGCAACCTATTAATGTAATTATGGAAAAAGGGGTTACATTTTTGTCAAGGGCTCTTTAGGCGCAAATTAGACTATCAGAGGAGTAGTGAAGATATCGAATTCAAAAGGAAAATTTGATTACCTTTTTTCCTAGATCTTTATTGGAACGTTCAGTACATGACCTTACTTACTGAATTATTGGCTGTTAAAAGCATTGGATACGAAGAGAATTGGTGTACTATAATTTAAAAGTAAATTATTTATTTAAATATATATTCACCATAAGTAAGTTCGCATTGTCTTCAAGTATTCTATTCTGAAATGAATAATCCTTCGGTTGATATTTTCACTACCGCTTAAATCGCACACTTGTATGTGAGGTAATTTGCTCTTTTTTTGGCTCTATAATCCATTTTTAGAATGAAATGGGGTCTTTGGAGGTCAGTATGTGGAAATAGAACTTTACGGGGGGAATGTGGTTTGGGCAAAACGGATGGTAAAATTCCGAGTTCTAGTTTAATTTACAATTTATAAAAAAGAAGTCTATATTATTAAATATATCTTATGTATGTAAACATATTTGAATTTCTTACAATTGCTTTTTTTATCTTATTATTTACAGAACAAATTATTTGATCGAATCATAAACTTAATTAAAATTAAATAGATTTTATATCTAAAAAATTCTAGTCTATTTAATTAGTATATTTGATACGTGGAAACCGAATAAAAATTAAATCGAAAGTAAAACGAATGTCTTCAGCGCAGTGAAATAGAACCGAAAAAACGTAAAAAAAAAACCTTTTTAAACTGCTGTAGAATCGAAATAAAAATAGAAAGTGATAATCGAAAGAACAGAACGAAGGAGCAGAACAAAAAAAAAGGTAAAAAGACAAAATTTTTTAAAATAACGTAAAATCGACAAAAATATTAAAAGTAAGTGTAAGCGTGTAGTGTCGAAAAGACGAGTTTTATAAAAAAAATTGTGAGTAATCAATACTAAAATTTTCAAAATTAATTTTGAAATAGTTTGTCTGCCTTAAAATTTCAAAAAGTGATACGAATTCATCCTGGAGAGCTGGGTAGAAATCAATCTCAGCAGCAATGGCCACGTGATATAAATCAAATATTTCATTATCGACTGGAATTTCTGGAATAAACACAGGAGTGGAAGAGAAATCAATCCCGCCAGTATGGACCTGATATAAATTAATTGTCTCATTGGAGACTGGAATGGACATACGATGCGAAATTTGATTTGCAATAAGTCTATAAACATTCTTAGCATCTTCATTAAAGTCCTCTCATAATTTTGAAGCCTCCTTTGAGAGTTGTCGCATTGAAAGTTGAAATCCAATTCCCAGGAGTTCTCTGTAAAGTTTGTTTCGAAAGAGAATAAAAGCATTGACTAATTTTCTCTCTTCGAGTAAAGAGGAATATTCTGCAATTATGGGTCTTGAAAGGGCAGGTTTTAAAGCTTCTAATTGCTCAGTAGTTGGAAGGTTTTGGATTCCTCTAGGATTTCTTGTCAGTGGCAAGGCCCAATAGTGTATTTTATACATTGAGAATTTGAGATGAGTAAAATAAAAAAAGCTTGTTAGGAAGCCTGAGTTTTATGTTTTTTTTATCATAATGTCGTTATTACACACGGCTTTGATATAAAATTTTTTGTAAAATATTTTTCAAATCCCATGTGAAAAAATAGCATAGAAATTCATTTGTTTTTCAATTGGTGAAACAGCGCATTTCATTTGATTTCACTTCAACATTCTACAGAAAAGATTAGGATTAATAAAAAATTGTAATGAGTTACTTCTTGGGCTAAGTAATCGGGATATTCAATATTTTACCTTACTTTAGTTTTCTCTTTACCATAAAGTAAGTGAACATAAAATTGGGCCATAAACATAAACATAATTCTTTAAAAGAATTCTTTGGAATAATTTTGTTAAATTTTTCTATTCCTACTTTTTTGGTATATAAAGATTCTTGAGACACCAATACACTACGTAAAAATGGTTAAAAGTTCTCAAAGGTTTACATTAGAAAATTATTTGCTTTTAAATGAATGAAATTCGATCAAAAATATTTTGTGCGACAAAAAATCACTTCAAATTGATAATTACCATTTTTCAAATTGTATTTCAATGTTATCACCCCTATAAAGTAACTCCATATAAATTTTAAGATTTGAGGAAGAGAAATTTACTTGCATAAACAACGCCATAATGACTTGAAAGAAGGTTTTGCTGTATTAAGAAATACATGAATGAGGATAAATATAAACGTTCCCATTAAATTTCTTATTGATTAGATTCAAATGAAAATTATCTTTTTAGAAAATTTTTGCTGCTTTTCAATCCCTTTCTCTAGAATTAGTAACCATTTTCATTTGGTCATTTCAAAAATAGGGAGTTTTAAATCAAAATGTAATAAATTAAATGAACCATGAATAATTGGTTTGTGCCATATTACCTTATATGGCTGTAAACATTTTTTTCAATAATTTTTTAAACCTTGTTTATTTTCACTATTTCAAATTTAGATTGATTTCAATTTTTTTTGTTTGAGATATACAGATATTAGATTGTAGGTGATAAAAAGAAATTCAATGTCTTTGGATTTCTTTGAACTCTAAAAAATAAAAAATGACAAATCATAATTTTAATTGGTCAAATGACACTTAATCTTCTTATAATTACTAGAATATTTCCATTGTAGAGCTGGTTTTTCTTACAGTCCCCATGAAATGGTCAATTGTAGAGAAATTTTTTCAAACAATTTATGATGTGACTTTCGGCTAAATTTGTCATGTAAAATGTAAAAGCCCAAAAATCTAAATAAAAGTATTTAGTAATACACAGGCATCATAGTAATTTTTTGATTAATGTATTTTATATATTTAGTAGAGTTTTTGGCTATTTTGTACAAAATCAATCAATCAATCATTTAATGTAAAAAATAATGGGATAATTCATGCTAAAAAGCAATGTCTTTTTCAATTTGGTTATCTAAATAGAATAAAGCATTTGACATGACAAATTTCTTGGACACAATTAGAGTTTCCTAAATTTCAGAATTTTCATTTAGTTAATTTGAAATACTTTAAATGTAAATACATTAATGTGATGTCTAAATCTTTTCGTTTATTATCAAATTTTGTCATCTCACTTATTTTATTTGTTATTTAAAAAAAATTTATATTTTTAACTTCTGACCTAGGCATTACAAAAATACTTATGCCTTAATATCTTAAAATAATTATGTGGTGTTAAAAAAATCAAAATTTACTTTTTATTCAGAATGAATTAAATTGATAATATGATATGAAATTGTTTTTCCTTTGGTAGTTTTGATATTAAAAATATTGTGAAATTGATAAAAATAATAAAACTTTGTGTTGAAAAATATTCATAGATAAATTTCTTGAGAGTTTTACTACTATTACTAGAATCTTTTTTCCAATATTACTGAAAGTTATCCCATTATCTTATGCTTTGACAATTATAATTACTTGAAAATTTTGTTAAATTGTTTCAACTATAATTTTATATAAAGTCGTTGTATATATACGCTAGTCAATATCTAAATTCTGAATTATGTAAAGTTTTTCATTCTGAGAATTTAATTAAAAATTTTAAATAACAAAATTACATATAATCCCTATTTATAGTCGGCTCATTCAATGCGCTATACGTTTCTAAATCAAAGTCTTCTAAATATTCTTGACTCAAGAGCTGAGAAAGCCAGTTAATTTTTCTTTTCAAATTTTTGATTTCATCTGCATCAACTGCAAACATCGAATTATTGTTTAACTTTGATAACGGAGAATGAGATGGCAATCGATTAATTTGGAAATATGGAATATCAACGAATGTATCATTTTGTAGGGACGAAGTCGAAGAAGGATTATGTGAAATGTCTCCATATTTAGACTCTAGTTTCATGCGGTTTTTCTTAGCGTCAGGGGAGCTTTTGAGAAGATATTTTTGGATAATGCCCCAAGACTTAAATTTCCCAGGACCAAAAAGAACTAACCATATTGTAGAAGTAAAGGTTAAAAAGCCACCGAAGGACGATATGAAGTTAATCAAACTATAAGCTTTATTTTCCGTATATTTGGTGACCTTCGAAGATAATATTAAAATTTTAATTTGCGTTCTTGACAATGTTATGACCTTAGTTTAAATAATTTTGGTAGACTTACCAAAAAATCAGTTGGATAAAACCAAATTTCTAATATCAATGCATCATCTGTTAAATATTCTTTTATCTTTTCGCTCTCTGTATACCAATGACTATATCCTTCAACATCAACCCTCTCAATCACTTTGAACGTGTACTCATTCAAACTGCCGCCTTTCAAATCATATATGTTCTCCTCTTGATCATTATCAAGCCCTACATATGTAACAAATAAGAAACCAATTTTTGAATTTTTTGAATTAAAAATTTGACTGTTAAGGGTTTGTCGAGCAATCAACTGAGTTAGATTACGCCAAAATTTGATCCTAATAGATTCGATTCCTACTGGGTAATAAATTAATCTCGGGTCATTTAAGCGCTCGAATCTTAAACAATTAGAGTTGTCAAGTCCTTCTAAAGGCTCCAATTTAACTCGCGTCGAATTCGATGATGTCCCATTAATAAAAATATAATCAGTATTTATATTATTATTATTATTATTATTATTATCTACCATTTGATATTCTATTGTAATTTTCTCCACGTAATTAGTTACATTTTGTTTTATGCAAATAGATGCGTCTGGGACTGGAATACCACTTTTAGATTTATCGTTAAGCAGAGAAATAGATATTAATGGTTCCTGGTTTTTAAATAGTTTTTTAAAGTTTGGAATTGATGCGACGATAATAAGTCCATAAAGAGTAATATAGACTAAAAGACGAAGCCTCATTTCTCGGTTTCGCTTTAAAAAGTTGAAACTTATTTTTTTAAACCATTTTGAAATCATGGTTTCTTTAGAATGATTTGGAGGAAGTATAGAGTGTTTTCGTATTAATAAAAAAGAGTAAGTATAAATGGAGAAAAGCTACAGTGTATATTGTGATATATAATGATATCAAAAAAAAAAAATTCTCATTATATTAGGGCTGATAGGAAAAACTAGGGAAAACTATTAAAAGATAAAGTTGTTAAAGATCTTTTTGTTAAATGAAATATACAGAAAATTTAAAAAATTGAATTTTCTATAAACATGTTTTTCTTGGGATAAATTAATCACGACAAGAATTAAATTTTGATTTGTTAGAGACAGGCACAAATAAATACATTATTTTATTATTATTATTATTATTATTATTATTATTATTATTATTATTCAATCTTCAGGAAAAAAATTCACCATGATAAATGGCCTAATATCAATGACGAAAAACAGTTTATCTTGAGTAACCAAACAAATAAAATCAAAAAAAAACTATTTTTATTATCATAAATATTTTTACTTTCATTATAGTATTAAACTTTTGAGCATTTATCCGATATAATCTTTGAATATCCAAAATTGTCATATTTGTCTTGGAAATCTCATGAAAACAACCTTTTCTTAATCGGATGATTGATCCTCAAATTGTTTACTTGATGTTTCTACAAATCGCCTTTACAGAGAATTTCCAAAGGATTTTTATCTGACACCACCAAATTGAACAAGAAAAAATTCTTATTAAACTCTCCATTTACTAAAATCCTTGAAGATTACAAGCAAATGTAACTTTAATCTCATATATTTTTGTAACTAAAACCCATTCAATTGAATTGCGTCTGCTTGATTTTTTCTCGGCTATTTTTTCCTTTACTCTGTACCAAATCCAATTTAAAATGAAGGGTTGTCATTCGCTCCCAAAGTTAACCACCGAACTAATAATTCGCTTCATATTGGGCATCAGTATTTTATTAATAATTGTCTTCATGACAATTCCCAACTTTTTCAAACTTTTGGTTCATCAAGACACATTAGTTTCAATCTCTATAAACAAGGATAAATCAGAAACTGGTATACCAGCACCAAATGCCCTACTCTGTCCAAATGAGACAATATTCCCTTATTTGAAGGGTGTAGAATTTAATACATTTGAATCGCAAGCAGAAAATTCAATCCTTCTTTCCTCTGTTTATATTGATTTACAGAATTATACATCATCCCCAGATGAAATACTGACTTTAAGAGAAATAAATGAAAAGTCTAAATGTTTAGCTTTTGTTCCTGATGGTCGTTTGATATATACCTTAAAAGAACTTTCATTTGTTGAGCTCAATGTCTATCAAAATGAGCAAGTGAATAAAAACACCTTTGGGGAAAATGCAGAGTTTGGAACTATATGGGTGACCTATGATCCAGTCAATAACACCTATCAAGAGAGAGATTCAGTTAAAATTAAACTACACTATAAAACCAATATCGATTTAAATCCAACAGAAAGAATAGATGTGCATAAAAAAAGTCATTGGTATAAAAGCGTTCCAGAGCGTTTAGAAGAATTCCCGCTTCCCCAATCTTCTATTTCAGTTAAAATTCGGTTTTATCCGATTAATTTTCTGGTAAGTTTTGAAATAAAGATTGATTATTTCAAAATTCAGGTTTTTATAACTATCTAATCTTTTAATGACTTCATTCGTGAAATTAGGTAACGCAATACACAGAAAAAAACGAGGTTACCTGGATTGATCTTTTTACTGGTATTGGTGGTTTATTTACATATGCCTCAGGATTGTGGAAATTATTATTTGGTCGTGGACGCTTTAAATCATGGGGTATTATTCAACAATACATTCTCAAAACTGCACCAAACGCTAATAAACGAAGACGAGAAAAAATCCAAGATTCACCAATATTACCAATACAAACTTTTTCAAAGAATCTCTATTCATCAAGCGAACAATCTCAGAGTGATACATTAAATAGCACCCCAACACTATTATATGTCTATAATTCTGGTAAACATTTTCGATGCAACTTCGATAATACTAGCGAGAAATCCAGCATTAGTGGTGAAAGTTCATACTCAGAGAAAAGTATCCATTCTTGCAATCGCATACCAAAAATAGCTTTAGATTTTGGAAATACCGATGAACGAACGGTGGCAGATAATTTAAAGGTATTGCAAAGGGAAGTGAAATTAATTGAAAAACTGTTAAATAAAGAGTATTTAGAAGGATTTGATTTAGAAACTTTTGATAAGATAAATCGAATTTAATCTTAGTTTTTAAAACCCATACCTTATTAAAAAACTCAGACACAATTATTCCATAATAATTTTAATTTTTAAATCACAGGAATTCAAAAATAACGTTTTGATAACGTTTTTATTTCCAGAAATTTGTCCTTTATATTTTAATTCATTAAATGAACAATTTTTGAAAAGAGAAATTTTTATAGGTTTACCAAATTCAACTCATTAACTTAAACAAATTTGCTAATAAACAGTTATAATTTTGTTATTGAAATGAGAAATAAAATATATGTAAAAGAATTTTTTTTTACGTACACATTTTTATGGATGAAATTTAAGGATCCGAGTTTTTTTCATGTTGAAGAAAAACTTTAATTCTATTTCTTGGTAAAAATTACATAATCAATTAGTAAGATTTTCAATTGTTATAAAAATTTTTTTTTAATAGGACGTTTACCTTTTTTTTTCATTCTATTTATACTGTAAAATTCTAATAACATAATAAAAATTTTAATTTGAATTCCACTTTCCTATTCTATCAATGGAGAAAGAAATTGATACTCGAAAATTTTAATTCAGTTTAAATTATTTCTTATATGTTAAAATCCCAGTTTCATACTTGTAAATTAAATAATTCGTTAAAAATCGAACTTTAGAATTTTTCTCTTGATATTATCATTATTTTTTTTTCCTTTATATAATCTAGAAAATAGGAAAATATATTTAATTTAAGCATTAGCAATTCAATTATTATTAAAAAAAATCACTTTATAAATAATAATTTGACAATTACTATTGAATACGATCAATTGCAAAAGAAATAAAAGAGTGAAATTTTGGAATGTAACAAATAAATTTTATCATTTTTTGTGTACTCGAATTAGTTTTAATACAAGGATTTTTCTTCTAATTTTAATTCGTCCACTAATTATAAAAGTAATATCACGTAAAAATTTTACCCACGTTAAATTTTTTTGATAATGAAAGCAAAAATTTAAACAAAACATGAAGCGAATAAATAAATAAATATTTTTCACATAGCTATTTTTTTTATCTTACATTAATTCATTCAAGAGTTACAAAAATCAAATTCAGATAAAAATATTATGCAAGGCCTGTTAAATCTTGACATCAAACCACTACCCAATCATCATCCTCGTTTTCAGCTTGAGCAACATTCGCAGCGTATAGATTAAGATCATACGCTTGATCCTTTAACAAACCTTTGATCATCGTAAAGTCTTTGTCTAAAATTTGGCGAGCAAATTCAACCTCAATTTCATCCCCGATTTCCTCGATAACACTTCGGCCAGATCTCAAAGCATCTTCCATTGCATTGGCAATTTTACAGAAATTGGTTCCAAAATAGCTCCAGATATCGCGAAAAGATCTCATAGTATCCGCTAATTCTTTGGTATCTTCCCCGATAGACATTATTTCGTATCGTGTTAGTTCGATAATACCGAGCTTTCTTTTAAGTTCCTCCCTTTTTTGACAAAGCATTTTTGTTTTCTTCCAACCATCTAAAAAATTTTCAAATCACAAGTTCTAGAAAATTAGAAAAAATCCAAAGAGAAATCCACAGAATAAGTTTAAATTACCATTATATTTCTCTAAATCATCGTTAATTGTTTCCGAGACCTCGTCAAAAACTTCTGCCACTTTTGTTATTGATTTTCTTACTCTCATTGTACTCTCACAAGAACCGACAAAAATTTGTGCCATTATATTCACGAAGGCGAATCCAAGTTGACCAACTGATGCTGACCATTTCATTAAACATTTATTCATATTTGCTTTTACTTTAATAAGTTCGTTTTGGACTTGATCAATTTCTTTTGAGAGCGTGGTTTTATCTTCAAGACCATAATTCACCTCATATTGAGTGAGAAACAGGTCAGCCTTGTCACCGAGAAGCTCAAATTCACTTTGAATTTTTGATGTTTCGAAATTTTTCGTTTTAATTGTCTAGGTGGGAGTGAGAAAGTGAAAAAAAATTACGAATTTACGCGAATCCTTTGGATACCCTAATTTGAAAAAATACCGGTATAGTATCTCTTAAAAATTTTAACTTTCTTTGAATTGAGAAACCATCTGCTTGGATCGTCGGCAAAATGACATCGCTAAACCGAGTTAAAAAGGCGCTTAATATCCCAGCTTGATCTTTCGAGTCACGTAAAAGATTTCGCCAATTTTGTTGAAGAGTTGGCCAATCTGTACTGTGATCGAGTTTCTTTACTCCAGGTTGGAGGAAAATTTTTTCTAGATTGAAGCGCACACAGTCAAAACTTTGATCTATCTTTTGTGCTTTTAACGTGATTTCGTTAATTTTAGGGTTCAAATTTCTATCGGCTTCATAAGTTTCTACGATTTTCTGTTCGAAATCTTTTTTCTGGTTATTGGAGGGATCAAATTTTACAAGTTGAGATTCATTGAACGAGTTATTCATGACTAGCTTAAATTTAAGGATTAATTTGAACACGGATAATATGCTTCAGAGTAGATAGTTGAAAATTTAAAGCTTAGCAAAACAACAATAGCTTTTATTGAAAATCATTCACAATAATTCAAAGAAAATAAGAAAAACAAGAATTCAACCAGTTTGTGTTTACATTCTAATTCCGTCTAGAATTTTTAATTATAAGCCACTGTTTGGTTTTTAATATTGCCTAAATTCATTGTTTTTTATTTGTAACAATTACTTGAGAAAATACTTGGGAATTTTGTTCGCATAACTAGCCAAACTAGGGAAACGATGTGTGTGTAAACCGGCTAGTGAGATCGATATCATCTATGAAAATTATTATATACAATGATTTCCTAATTGATTTTTTGTGCATAAGAATCCCCTTGAATGCTATATCTCATAAATTAAGGTTATGCATAAGAGAAAAGCTGATTGTTGTAGAGATAAATGATTGAATTGAACCTTTATTTAGTAAACAAAAACTTTTGATTATGAAGCATTGTTGGTATCTAGTATTGTAAGCTTTTTTTAATATTATTTTTGGAGAAAAAAAAAACTTGTTTCACTTAACATTGAAGTCACGAGAATACTATCCTTTCACAACCAAAATTTATTAGAAAAATTCAAGGTTTAAGCTTTTTTCGGCAAAAAGTTATGATAAAATTAAAAATATTCATATTATCAAATATAATTTATTTAAACCAAGTTTTCAGGATTTTAAGAAATAGGCAATAAATTTTTAAATTAAACCTTTTTATGTATACTATAAATAATCAAATATATCTGATATTCTAAAAAAAAAATTTTTATCTGATTCAAAAGCGAAAGCATTTTAATTTTTTGTTTATCTCCTGATTTGGTAAATCCAAAAAACCAAAAGTGTGAGAAAAAAAGTTGCCTAATCTTTCAAAATAATATTAAAAGATTGGTGGATTTAATAATTCCCTAAAAGTTGGCAATTCCTCGATTAGAAATTATGAGAAAAATGACTTAGACTGAAAGATTATGTAATAATCTGCACCATAACTTCTGATGAAAATTAACAAATGATTTCTGCTCAATTAAAGGTTGCTGTTATTAGAAACATTTGATTTAAAATTGAATTTCAAAAGAGCTATTAAAACTTTTTTATAATTTTAAAGGAAATCCCAATAATCTCAAAAGGATTTCATATTAAAAATAATATTAACATAAAATAAATATTCCATGTACATTGTGACAATCAAAAATTACTTTCTTATTTTCGAATTTTAGATTTAGAAAAAAATTCTAAAGTAAAATCATTTCTTGTTGAGTTTTTTTCAACAATATGAAATAATGATTTATATAAAGTATAAAAATAAATGTTTTTCTAAACATTATAAGATTTGCTGGTTGAGAAATTATTAGATTTTTGAGCATGATACTAAATAATTTTTTCTGACTTTGGTAAATTTTTAACTTTTTCGAAAGAATTACCCTAAATATTGCATTCATTATATCTGAAACCTTAAAATGCTTATTCAAACTTAATTCTATTTAAATCAAACCTCAATATATATGAAAATATTATGTTTTTACTCTTCTGTTCTTGAATTCTTTTGACTTCAAAATTGTGATTTTAAAAATTGAATTATTTAATTTGGATATTCATAGAAATTCCGACTCAAATAAATTTTTAACTTATTATTAATAAAGTAGCTATTAAAACCTAACATAAAGTCATTTTTTACCATTAGAAGTCTGACCCGTCTTATCAAAAGTTCCTAAATCAAATCCTTTTAAATACTCTTGATCTAATATTTTTTCAATTAAGTTCACTTTCCTTTGCAATACCTTCAAATCATCTGTAAACATTTTTTGATGGCTATTTTCACAATCTAAAGCTATTTTTGATAAGCGATTGCAGGACTGGATACTTTTCTCTAAGTATGAACTTTCACCAATAATGCTGGATTTCTCGCTAGTACTATCAAAGTTGCATCGAAAAGTTTCCCCAAAATTAGGTGTAGATAAAAAGGTTGAGGTACTATTTAATGTATCACTCTGAGATTGTCGCTTAAAGAATAGAGATTCATTGAAAAAGTTTGTATTGATAATATTGGTGAATCTTGGATTTTTTCTCGTCTTCGTTTATTTGCGTTTGGTGCAGTTTTGAGAATGTATTGTTGCATAATACCCCATGATTTAAAACTTCCAGGACCGAATAATAATATCCACAATCCTGAGGCATATGTAAATAAACCACCAATACCAGTAAAAAGATCAATCCAGGTAAACTCGTTTTTTTCCATGTATTGCGTTACCTAATTTCACGAATGAAGTCATTAAAAAATTAGATGGCTATAAAAATCTGAATTTTGAAATGATCAATCTTAATTTCAAAACCTACCAAAGAATTAATCGGATAAATCCAAACCTCAATCAAAGTGAAAGGTTCTTTTATGTTTGGATCTTCTTTAAAATTGTCCGGGAAATTTTTGTACCAATGGCTATTTCCCCTCACATTTATTATTTCAGTTGGATCTAAGGTGATGGCAGTAAGATGGTTTGGCCTGATTTTAACTGATTCTCGCTCTTGATAAGTGCCATTAACTGAATCATATGTAACCCATACAAAGCCAAACTGTTCTTTCTGCCACATTTGCTGAAAATCATCTATTTTACTATTATACTCATTTTGATAAAATACTATTCTAACATTCTCCACTTTTTGATAATATTTCAGAGAACCATCAGGTCTAAAAGCTAAACATTTAAACTTTGGACCGATTTCTCGTAAAATCAATCTTGGTTCATTTGATGATGATCTATTATTATTTTCCAGATCAAAAAAACCAAAAATAATTTCTTCGCTTTTATCCAAAACAGTTATATTATTAAAAACGGTTATATTTTTTAAATAAGGGAATATTTTTATATTTAGACAGAGCAAGGCGTTTGGTACTGGTATACCAGTTTCCGATTTATTCTTGTTTATAGAGATTGAAACTAAGGGGTCTTGATATATGAAAACTTTGGAAAAGTTAGGAATTGTCATGGCGACGATTATTGAGAAAATACTAAGGCTAAATATGAACCGAATTTTCAGCTCAGTATTGAACTTTGGGAATGAATGACGAAACATTATTTTAAGTTTAAATGGTGAAAGTAAAAAAGAAAATTGAGCGGATCCAATTTGATTGAGTTAGTTTTATATTCAATAGATTAAATTTATGCCTGCTTTTAGTCTTTCGAAGTTTTTTTTACTAAAAAAAAGGTTAGTGAAAATATTTCTTAATATGTTATTAAATAAGGATATTATGATAATTTTTTATATAAATTTTAAAAATAAATAAATAAATTTTCGAGGAACAATCATTTCCACCAATGTTTTCCATTCGGTGCAACAATTGAATCTGTTATGGAAATGTTTGCCTATAAAAAATTAATATTTTTTCAATGATAGGTAGTTTTGGATAATTAATACCAATTGTCCGTTAAAATTTTTTTCATTTTTAAAAGTTTAATACTATCTCAAAATAAAAAAAATTTTAATTATTAATTTAATCTTATCCTTGTTTTCTCAAAATCTGAAATAAATTTTTATTATTCTCAATTAGTTCATAGTAAAGTCATTGGCAAGTTTAAAACTTTAAAAAAAAACAAAGAATTCATTGGTACCTCTATTTTGGTGAAAATTTTATTCAACATTTTTACTCCTCGGTTCAAGTTTTTTCCTATCTACAAAATAAAAAAATTGAATTTCATGATATCTGCGATTACATCAATTTTAAGAAAGTTTTTATATATATAAATATGTCTTTTTTATCATTTTCAACTTTATATTCAGTGCTAAAATATATTATATTTATCTTTGAAAAACGCTAGAAAAACTATGATTTCAAAGCTTTTTAGAAAAACAGGTTCCTTTAACTTCTTAAAACGAAATCCAGAACTACGGATTCGTCTTTTAATTTGGATCACTCTTTGTGCAATCATTATTGTCGTCTCAACTCCAAACTTTATAAAACTATTTAAATACCAAAAACCATCAATATCTTTACCCGTACTTAGTGATAGATCTATCATTGGTGTTCCAATTCCAGATGTATGCATTTGCGTATTTGAAACGGCCATAGAAAAAGTGACAATAGATTATCAAATGGCGGATAATAATATAGCCTCAGATTATATTTTTATGAATGGGACAGCATCAAATTCTACAAGAGTTAAATTCAACTTTCGTGAAGAATATCCAATCCCATGTTTATTATTTCAGCGATCAAATGACCCGAGGCTGATTTATAAACCATTAGGAATAAAATCGATTAGAATCAGATTTTGGCGTAATCTAATTCGACAAACTCCTTTGAAAGCTCGAATAATTGGTTTCTTTTATACTACATATGTAGAGATTGACATTAATCCAGGTTTTAAAACATTCGAAATAATGGACGGTGGTCTGTATAAGTTCACATTCAATGCGATTGAGAAGATTGATGTAGAAGGAAATAGTCACTGGTACCAAAATTTTGAGAATAAAACGCCTCAGCTTAGTCCAGGAAATAATACATTACTATGTGAGATTCGTTATTCTCTAATCAATTTTTTGGTATGTTTCTATGATAGATCTTTATCCACGCCCAATTAATGATCAAATAAAGCATTCATATTATCTTCAAAGGTCCCAAGATATACGGAAAAGAAAGCTTATAATTTAATTGACTTTATTTCGTCCCTTGGTAGTTTGTTAACCTTTACTTCTACAATATGATTGGTTCTTTTTGGTCCTGGGAAATTTAAGTCTTGGGGCATTATCCAAAAATATCTTCTCGAAAGCTCCCCTGATGCTAAGAAAAATCGCAAGAAAACAGAGTCTAAATATGGAGACATTTCACATAATCTTTCTTCGACTTCGGCCCTACAAAATGATACATTCGTTGATATTCCATATTTCCAAGTTAATCGATTGCCATCTCATTCTCCATTATCAGAGTTAAACAATAATTCGATGTTGGGGGTTGATATAATGAGTCATTCAAATGAGAGATGGAAAATGACTCCGTCGTTTGCAGCTCAAATGGATGAGATTGAGGTTTTGAAAAGAAAAGTTAAATTACTTTCTCAGCTTTTGAGTAAAAAATATTTGCAAGGTTTCAATTCAGAAACTTATAGCGCATTGAATGAGCCGACCAAATAATGGCGGCTATATTCGTAAAGCTAACAAATAAAAAAATAACCCTCTGTGAAATATGATTATTTTTAAGTATTCACATTGGGTGAGTAACATAAAAGCTTGTAAATTGAGGTTTGGTCCTATTTGGACATATATAAATTATTTTATTCTACATTATCCTGTGAGCTAGATTTAATGCAGTTTTTTACCATTGAGTAATTCAAAGCTCAAGTTGGATTAATAGTAATTAGGTCAAAATCGAATATTCAAATAATATTAACTTAATTTTTAGGTGAAGTTATTACAGTATACTTTTAATTACTATGATTTTATTATTCATGCATTTAAATCAAATTGAATAAGATTTACATTTTGAAGCATTTTAAATTAATCTCACGGGTTAAAAATAATGGCAGTCAATTTTTTTTTAATTAATAGAATCATTGTCTTCATCATAGCCGTTGTCGCTGTTGTCACTGTTGTAACTATTACATATATCGTGTTTTTATATAATGAAAATTATAGGTAAGAATTCTTATTTTGTATAAACATTAATCACATATATTTGTCAAAAATGAGTATTGTCTTAATAATTTCAAGAAAAAAATAATTAAGTACTACAAAAACAACAAAAATTTTATAACATACATAAATACATATTGAAAAGATGCATTAAAGAAGAAGTTTTCAAGTACTTTTCAACTCTCTATAAGCTTATAATATTAAGAACACTATAATCATAATTTGAAATCAAATAAAACTTTACAAACTGTTTAAAACAGAAGAATCAATTTCATACTCAGTTTTTCAGCCCAAAAATTTTGATAAAATAAATTTAAACTGAAATTAGATACTTCCAATATAATAATAATAATAATAATAATAATAATAATAATGCAAAAAATACCAACGATTAATCATCATAATCATTTCCAACTATTAACAAAACCAAATATCAACATATAACAAGTCTTTACTAAAATAAACAGGAAAGCTTCAAACAACCAAAAAATATCAAAAAATACGAAAATTATTTTATTATTAAATTAGTCAGTAAAGTTTGAAAAAATTATAATTTTATTCTTAACAACTTTTTGTAAAAATTTTACTAAGGTTAATTCATCTTTAATTTTAAATTTTTTTGCATATTCGACTTGAGTTAAATTTGTGAAATCAATAATTTAATATTGAATTGTTTTATTTTTTTAATATTTATTTATAAAGCAAGTTAATATTATTTAATTAAATTATGTATAAATAAAACTTATTGGCACTTTAATTTTTAATTTTTTATCACTATTGTCAATTTTTTTCAAAGGCAATTCAATAAAAACAATTATTTTATTCATAAAATTAAAGCGGATTTACAATTTTATTAGCTATTATTGTCATATAAAATTTTAAAATAAACAGATACAAAAGACTATTGAGATATTTTTTTATATTTATTAATAACTAATTATGTATCAGTATTATTGATATTTATTTTTAACAGATTCTCAAAGCTTAGCAATTTTTTTAATTTATAAATAAAATTTATTTTTGGTTAAAAAATTTGTAACCATGGTTTTTTACAAATTGTAACAAACTAGTATTATTACATATTCGATATAAATTATGTGAGAGATAACAAATTAAATATTATTTTGCCAAACTTTTTTGATGCACATAGGTAATATGTTTATTATTCTTTTGTAACGAATTGTTTTTTAACACTGAAATCTTTTGTTTATAACCGAGTTATCAATTTTATAATGTATTACCATAAATTTTAAATATTTTATTTGAAATTTATTATTGTAAGCTAAAGTAACAAGTTAACAAATAGCAGAAGTTAAAAATTTTCAGAGCAATATGAATTTAATAAGAAAAATATAATAAGTGAGCAAATTAATATATATAAAATGCTTTTTTAAGGCTTTGAAAAATCTTGTTTATGTACTTAAAAAAAATGATCAACAAACAAAACAACAGTTAAATCAATAACTGAATCAATAATTAAGCCAATAATAAATTTTAAAGAAAAAAATAAAATAATTAAATAAATACAAATGTCAAATACAATATAATTTTAATTTTAAATAGCTTTTGTTTAGCTACAATTACTTGAAAATTTTTGCTACTAAAAAACATGTATAGCTTATTTAAAATATTTTTATTGACATAAACTGCATTTTGTACAACTAAATTGATTGTTTGCAACAACATAAATTTCACATTTGTACTATTTATGTATGTATTAACTCTTTTTTAATTGAAAAATATTAATAAACAATATTTTGTTGTTTTGAACGGCTAAATTCATTGTTTACAAAATGTTAAAACTTGCATGATTTGTGTTGATAGACTACATTTGGTCCATATTTTTATTTTTTTGCTTTTTTATAAAATATTAATTTAATTTGAAACAATTTTAAATTAATGTTTTTCTTATAAAATCAAAAATTTTGTTTTTTATTTAAACCAAAATGAAAAAACTTCAGAATGTTACATTAATAATAATTCGCTTCACATAGATATTTAATGAATATAAATATAAATCTGAACTTGTATTTTAGTATATTATTAGAAGCTTTAATAATTTGTTTTATTACTGAAATAATAAAATTTAAATTAATTAAAACAAAATTAATATATATTTAATACAAAATTCTACTTTTAAGATTTAATTTATTTTTATAAATTTAACTTTTTTTAAAAATTCACCTATAACAAAATGCTTAAGCTTAAAAGCAAAAATAAAGATAAAAATTAAGTAATAATTTATCATTCAGTTGAATTCATTATATAAACTGTAAAAAAAATTATTAAGAAATTATTACCAAGTTTATAAAAAAATACAATCTTTTATACAATTATTTTAAAAAAATATTTTTTCGAATAAATTTTTTCTTTTTTAAATCGTTGGCAAACATTTAAAAAAAATAAAAAAAACTTTTTGAAATTTTGATCAAAAACTTTAACACAAAATAATATTAAGGAATATTAAAATTTTTGTAAAAGTTTAATTATTACTTTATTGATTTTAAATGTTAATTTTAAAACAGAAACCAGGAATATATATACTATTATGGTTGAATTTTTAACCTGAAATAAAAAATTTTATATTAATCATATTCAATACATATTAATCATTTAAAATTGCATATTTTAGCTACTTTTTTTTAAAAATTAATTTCAAACTCAATCATAAACTTAATTATTGACCTAATTTTTAATAAATTCTTGATCTAGTTGTTAATTTGATTTTTTCAAAATTGTAACAAAAATTATTTTCTATAATTTAATCAAATATACTCTTAAAATTTTTACCTTTACATTATAGGTAATTTGACATTTTTTAAATTTTAGATTTGCTAAAATTAGCTTAAAAAGTAGGTAACTTATTTGTTATTGAATTCTAAAAATACTAAATAAGAAATAAAAATGTTATTTTTTATAAAAAATTTTTCTACTTTTTAATTTTGCAATTAATCACATTAATTAAATTGTTTATGCAATCAATTATAAATTTATTATAATCCACTTTATTATAAATTGTATGAACAATTTTACATTTTGCTTCTTATCTTAAAAAAATTTAAATTTAAATTTAAATAACAATCCAGTAAACAATTTCACAAAATTTGGAACTATTTTCTTAAAAAACACATAGCTAAAATTTATACTACTTATTCTGTTTACTTTTTTATTTAGACTTATTTTAAAAATAGTAACAAAGAAAAAAACAATTGTACTGATTAAATACTTTTATGATATATCTTTTTACCAATTAACACCTTTTTTTGATTATTTAAATCTTCAAATTTTTAATGCTTTTTAACAAAATAAAAGACAAAAGTCATCAAATTGCTTTTATTTTCAAAAAATTTGATATTTTATCAAAGTTTATTAGATTTGAACTTATGGTTGCCCTTAATAATAACATTTTTTTAGTTCTTCAAAGTATTCAAGCTGCTTTGGGTCAACAAAATACAAAACACTGTTTATTATTCACAATTGATGCACAAATCTTATTAAATGGCTAAAATATTTGAAAAGAGCTTCTACAACAAATTAATATGATAAAAATTATAAATTTAGAATTGTTGGAGGATGTTTTAAAGACTCTTTAGCTACATAATATTTACAGAAAACTGCAATTGGAGCTATCGAAAAAAAATTAAAATAAGTTCTTGATAATAAAATTAAAAAATGCATTCAAAGACTTAGAAATATTGAAATGAATAAAATAAAACAATCCAAAAATTAATAAAGTGAGTAGATACCAAAAAAAAAACGGGACAAAAGAACAAAAAATTTATTCATCTACTAAAAAATGGAGAGCTAATTTATTTTAAGCTCTTTGGTCTCTCCTTGTTTATTAATAACAAGTTTAATGAAAAAAACCTATACTCATTTCTCTATTTTTAATTTATTTATTTTAATATAATTTAAAAAATAATAGATTTTCATTTGAAGCAGAACATTTTTTATTTGTAATCATATTTTCAAATAACATAGTTAATGACTGAATATAGAAAAAGATATTCGTAGTTTCGTTGATTATGTTCCTTTAAATACACCTTTTTAAGGTAATACTTAAATGAGACTTAAATTTCTATTAAAACCAAAAGTTTAGAAGTTACCAATAAATAAAACTTATGCAATTGAAGCACCAAAGTTTTTTTTATCGTTAAATATCTTATTATCGAACTTAGCATAAAATTTAGGGTGATTGTACTTCTCATAAGATGTTTTTTAAAGTAAGTATGATCGTTTTGCTATTAAATGTTACCAATTCTCTCTTATCTTATTTCTTATAATCTTAATTTAATAGAGCAAAAGAAAACAAAACAGAACAGAACAGAACAGAACAGACATTATCAAAGGCTGGAAAACTTAAAAATATCCCGTCTGGATGAGTAGATGTAGTGGAGATAAAAATTCGCTTTCAACCGGCGTGGGGTCAAGGATACCGTAAGAGATATAAAGATCAAAGGTTGTCACACGAAAAGCTTGTAATTCCATTAGTTCTGGAGGAAAGTAAAGAATTTCTGGATCCTCCGTTGCAATTAGAGTTGCCAAAGTTCTATACCTATCTTTTGTATACTCGTTAAGCTCTCCCCAATATCTAGAAGCGAGGGAAGAGATATCTTTCTGCTTATCATTAATCCCAAGCCTCTGTAGCTCCCTTACGAATTTGTTCCGAAAAAGCATGAAACTATTGAGGGAAGCTTTCTTTTCCCTTAAACGTAGTGGAAGAAACTCAGCTATAGTTGGCTCCTCGAGGCGAGAAAGTAAAATGGATCGCCTCGTTGGATTAAGATCAATGACCAAAGTTTCAGGATTTGTTGATGTGTGTGGAAGAAACACTATCTCTGTATATGAGCTTGTCATTATTTTATTAATAACGAAAATACTTCTTGGTCAATTCACGCGTATATTTATAATTTCAATTAATATTTTAAAAACAGTTGACTCTCCAGTGTGCCGCCCTTTATAATGATCAAGAGAAAGAACAACATTCTCCTTGTGGCCTATTTATTTTATTTTGGAAATGTAGAAAAAAGAAACAAATTTTAATCGATAGAATTATTAATTTTACATTACTATTTTTGATACAATTGAAATAATTTTTACTAATCAGAAATATTCGGGTTAAAAAGTCCTTCATTTCAAAGTGAAGGAGATTGATTTCCGCTGCTGAAGTTTGCCGAAATTTTAAGTTGAAATATATCCAAATCATACAGCTTTATTTGATCCTAGAATTTATCGGTGAAAAGATGCCTTATTGTTTTCTATATTTCTTTAAAATAAAGGAATTTTTCAGCCGATTAGAAATATAAGCATTTCTCATATTTTTTTTTAACAAAGAATTTTATGAATCTAAAAAAAAAAAAGTGAAAAGTTATTTAATATTCAAAATATCAAGTATACAAATTTGGTTATAATCCATTCCAGTAGATTGTTGAGGCTATTTTCACTCTTAAAAAAAAATTTTCACAATCAGATTAAGGTAACTTGGATAAGCTGCATATTATATATATTTTGTTAAATTGTAAGTTTAACGATTCTATAGACCCTTAATTTAATAACAATTATTATGCTTTATTTAAAAACTTCAATAATAAAACTAATAAACAAAACACTTTGAGTTTATGAATATCAAATAAAGAAACATTGCATAATTATAAATTTATTGCAATCTTATATAGATATTTCAAAACTGATCAAGTTTTTGATTAAAATCATAATATTCTATTGAAGAAAGTTATTGTTTTTATAATTATTATTTATTGAAAATATGATTAATAAAAATTATTTGCAGCATTTCAAAGCTAGAACAGAACAGAAAAAATTTGTTTTTAAATAGGTCTCCTTCACAAAATCAGGTTACCTTTTCTATAATACGGGAAGCATAGTTAGATAATTTCCCGTGAGAGTAATGTTATATTCGTTTTCTCAAATACTCGAAGATAGTTATTATGATACCGAATAAAAAGGGGTTTAATTGAGATCTGGATTTTTATTTCCCAATTATAACCCATTCACTCATACATCAAGGGATGACTACGCAGGGGCTTACCAGGTACCTGGATTTTCAATTTTAATAATGCAATCCTGAAAAGGTGCATATCGATCTTTACCATCATACCGTTGAATTTCTTGGTCTAGAATGCCGCGGTGGGTAGTTTAATGCATTTAAAATATCTAACTTAAAATAAAATATTTACTTGATGTTTGTAAATTGAAAAATAGATTAAAAATTTCAATCAATTCTACTAAATATAGTATTTTTTGAATGAATCTTACCCCTTCTCTATTTCATAAAGTGCATAAATCAAAATATTAAAGTCATTCAAAGATAATTCTCAAAATCACAATTGGTGAAAATCATTCAGAATTTTCTAAACTTAACAATTTCCTTGCATAAATGATTGCCAATTTGTTTCTTTATCACATTATTAATAAAATATTAAACTATCCAATTAAAGACTGTGTATTAAAAAATCTAAACCTCCTGACTTTTTATAATGTTATTAATATATGAATCACCACCCATCACATTCTAAAATAATTTCATAAAGTTAAATTTTGGCAGCTGCTGTAACCTGCCAGCAATACCACCATATCAGAGATAATGTATCTGATACACAATCATATCCTTTGTCTATTTAAAAAAAAATGAAGTTGCAACCTAGAGTTTGATGATCCCGCTTTCAAAGAATCTTAGTTTTCGTACTCTAGAAGGGTGGAAATATAAAGAGTGAAAGATAAATGATTTTGTTTTAAATTATAAGTAAAAGGTATTTTATTATTTTTGATCGAATAAGAGCTTTTTTAAAAGAACTTTATGTTGAAAGTTTTGTTTTATATATACTGTATGTCAAAAAAAATGGGATTATTTAGTCCATAAATAAAAAAGCATTCTGTAATATCCATTGAATTGAATAATATTTTTAAATGCGTAAAATTAATTTTTATCAAAGAAGCATGGGTTACAAAAAAAAATTTAGCGAAACCATATTTTTTTTTCATTTGTATTGTAATTCTTGATTAAAAATATTTTCATTGTTTGAAATTTATATTCAATACATTTATGCAGCGGTAATCTGAAATTTCTTGAATAAATTTATATAATTGGAAAGATTGAATTAATAGCAAAACAAATAGTACCCTTTTTCATTAAAAATACGAAAAACTTTTTCATTTCCATCACGCATGATTTGAAAAGGAAGAAAATTAATACAATAATATTATAAATGGTTATTATTGAGCATGAAAATAAAATAATTTCAATTACCTTTTTAGCGCCATGTCTATGATCGGGTGACGAGAAGAAAAAAAATTTATTATATCCATAAATGTCAAAAATTTCATTTAGAAATTTATTCGGAAAAAATTTTTTCTTTAAATATTTTGGGAAGGCTGGCACATGCTTCCGATCAAAAATGCTTTTATAATCCCTTTCGATTCACAACATGAGATGCATCAAATAAATGGTCATTAAAAAAGCCTATAATTTGGACAAAATAGATTTGATGTCATATATTTATACTTTATTTTACAATTACCGAAAAATAATACTTTTACAAAAAAAATTTTATCCCGAGTTGCTCGATAATTCATTAAAAAAGAATGTTCTCTAAAAATTTTCTTTAGAAATAAAGTAAATGACAACTTTCAAGACCATGTATCATTTTGAGAATACTCTATCTGACATTTTTTTTTCAAATGAAACGTCAATGATTCATTCATACAATCATTTTATTAATCAGAAAAGATACTAGAAGTACTTAGAATTATTGAAAATAATCACAATACCAAAATTCTGTGGGAAATAAAAATGTGTGGCAAATATCTCATAGTATTTAAATAACCTTAAATAGCTATTATAATGCTAATCTTATAGAATAATTGTTATTTCCTTTAATTATAAAAAGAACTTTCATCCTCCCTTCGGTAAAAAGCAATACCAATAGGTAGAATCTAAACCTGTTGTAATATTGACGAAAAAGTAATGTTTAGCCAAAGTAAGTCAAAAGAGTTTCATTTTATTCAAGAAAATTTTCCCAAGCCTTCGAAAAAACTGACTTATCAAGAGCCACCAAACTTCAACGTTGAATATCCACCCGCAAAAATTGATCATAAAACGATACGCAAAAAAAATCCTCCTGGTACTTTCATATCTTATCGCAGTCAATATAACAGAGCTCTCAAAATACGTGGTTACAATTGGTCAGCAAGTGAGGTTTCTCGATTAGCCGCTCAATCATGGAAGAAACAATCGAAAAAGGTGAAGTCAACATATAAAGCCTTAGCTTATAACGATATTCAGGCATATGAAACATCAGAGAATTTGGAAAAACCATCTAGCTCTGATAATTCGTCGTGTCATCTAAACGGATTTAATCATAAAGCTATAATGTTCAATTATTACGATCAAGAAACTCGAGGCTCCCATACATTTGGGCCCAACAGTTACAATCAAGTCTGTCATTCTCCAGCCTTGGGCTCATATCAAAGCTCTTTGTCAAATATCAGTGCCTTGGGATCGTCAATATCCAACACAAAACCTGATGATGCTTCTTTTTTTACATCAAACTCTGGAATTCCATCTTTTTCACATTTTCATGAAGAGGAATTTTCGGAAATTTATTTGGATTCTGTGTTCGATTTGCACCTACTAGGTCAATTCTGAGGTGCTTGCACATTTTTTCTTTTTTCTGTTCTCTTCGTATATTCTTTTTTCCTCTGTTCTTCACATATAGAATATAATAATTAATAATAATATAACGTTTTATGACCTTCCATGGATATTTTTAAGTTTTCATTATCCCTTTAAATCGGCAAGATATAGTAAATAAATAAGAAATATGCATTCAAATCTAAGAGAATATTTTCTCAGAAAAATTCATATCCCTTTTTCTCTTTGAATAATTATTTTATAGTAAATATAAATTCATTGAAAGAATCAATTAAAAATATAGAGTTTAATTAATATATAGAATATATTTTTTGTAAGGTTTAATAACGTTAAACAAAAACGTATTTTAAATTCCAATTAGTCTGGTCTTATTTTGGTATTATGTCTTATTGGGAATATTTCTAACTGGTATAAGACGTTCTAATATTCTATGCAAAAAAATAAAATAAACCTTTAGAAAATATGATAAATAAATAAAAATTATATTTTTATATTTCAAATTTTTGATTGAAAAATATTTTTTAATTTGAACAAATATTCTTTTAATAAAATTTTTTTTATTTTTCAGTAATCAACATAGATTCTTAAATATTAATATCTGTGTGAAATTAAAAAATAATAATTTTTAATTCAAAAAAATATTCAAAATTAAAAAATAATAATTTTTTTAAGATATAATAATTATACATTAATTAGAGTTTAACATTTGCTGAAATTATGTCATTTTATGAATATATATATATTTATTAATTTATTTATTTATTTATTTTATTAATTAAATTTACATAAAAATTGTGTGTGTTACAAAAAAAAATATTTTTGATAATGGTTTTCACGACAACTTTCTTTAAATAGAATATTATATATTTAATCAAAAAATTGGTCAGTTTTTGAAATATCTATATAAGAATAATAAAAAATTTATAATTATTCAATATTTCTTCTTAATTTAAGATTAAATAAGTCCAAAATATTTTTTTTTTCTTATTATTAAGCAAATATTATAAAATTTTTATTCAAAATTTTTTAAAGGAAAATAAATTTGGTTAAGACTTACTTTTATTTCTTAAAAACATAGTAGTTAATTGAAATTTTAAACAAAGCATAATAATTTTTATTAAATTAATTTGCTAAATCATTATTGTTATTATTATTATTATTATTATTATTATTATTTTTATTTTTATTTTTATTATTTACGTTACAATTCCCATTTAAATGTCTATAGGTTTACATGTGCATGCATTATCCATTATTCAAGTTAGCTTGATCTGATTATCAAGAACAATAGTAAAAAAAATTGTTAATTTTTAAAGGGTGAATATAAAGGTTTTTAATTACTTTATCGAATATATAAATCTTTGAATTGATGATTAAATTAAGTTACCCTAAACTAGTAAATATAATGCTTAAAATTAAAAATAAAATTTTATTAAAATAAAGATAAAACTATTAAAAACTTTTTTTCAAAAAAAATTTTTTAATTCAAATTAGGTTTTTAAAACAAATAATGATATTTTTTTGTGGCTATAATTACGCAGAATACCGAAAATATTATTTATCCGATTACTTATATATTGATTGAATTGGAATTTTTCAAATGAACTGCAGGATCTGGTTTTTTAATTAAAAATCTTTGATTTGGATATACTTGGAAATAAATATTAGTAAACGCCAACAATAAAACCAAGATACTCTACAAAGAAAATTAATGTCTCAGGAGTTTTTAATCCTTCACTTTTTTAATGAGAATTCTTTGACCCGAATATTTCTAATCAGTAAAAATTGGTTCAAACTATTTCAAAAATACTACATCTAAAATGTTTCGGGTGCTATATATTAAAAATTATCTGAATTTGGTATTTTTTAAATGAACTTAAAAATTTGGATTTTTTTAATAAAACTGTTTGATTTGGATATATTTCAGTAAACGCCAGCAGCAAGGCCACAACAGAAATTAATCTTCTTCACTTTGAAATGAGAACTTTTGAACCGAATATTTCTGATTAGTAAAAGTAATTTCAATTTTATCAAAAACAATACATGTAAAATGGTTCGGGTACTGATGATTCTATCGATAAAAATTGGTTTTTTTTGCCTAAATGGATCTTTAGGCAACAAAGCGTCATATTCAGGGTGTGCAGAAAAATTGGCGGGCAGATTAACATTTCTCTCCTGCCTTTCAAGTGATATATCCAAAATGGTTTCTTCTGAATGTTGTTTTTTCTCTTGATTTTTACAATGGGCACACTGGTGAGTCAATTATTTTTAAAAAATTTTTATATGAAAAGTATGTGTTGAATATTTTATCAGTAAAAATTCTTGATTAATTTAACGTAGAATTGAAATTCTAAAAAGGATGTTATAAATTTTATTGGTCTTTTAGCTCATTGAATTCGGCTTTGTTATACTATTTAAAAAATTTGGAAATTTTGTGATATAAAGAAGACCAAACATAACCTCAAGTTTTAGAGTCCAGCTTTTTCTTAGAAAATATAAAGATTACCCAAGAAGTATTTTCGCTATTAATAAATAATGACTAGCCCATATACAGAGATAGTGTTTCTTCCACACACATCAACAAATCCTGAAACTTTGGTCATTGATCTTAATCCAACGAGGCGATCCATTTTACTTTCTCGCCTCGAGGAGCCAACTATAGCTGAGTTTCTTCCACTACGTTTAAGGGAAAAGAAAGCTTCCCTCAATAGTTTCATGCTTTTTCGGAACAAATTCGTAAGGGAGCTACAGAGGCTTGGGATTAATGATAAGCAGAAAGATATCTCTTCCCTCGCTTCTAGATATTGGGGAGAGCTTAACGAGTATACAAAAGATAGGTATAGAACTTTGGCAACTCTAATTGCAACGGAGGATCCAGAAATTCTTTACTTTCCTCCAGAACTAATGGAATTACAAGCTTTTCGTGTGACAACCTTTGATCTTTATATCTCTTACGGTATCCTTGACCCCACGCCGGTTGAAAGCGAATTTTTATCTCCACTACATCTACTCATCCAGACGGGATATTTTTAAGTTTTCCGGCCTTCGATAATATCTTTTCTGTTCTGTTTTGTTTTGTTTTGTTTTGTTTTGTTTGTTCTATTAAATTAAGATTATAAGAAATAAGATAATAGAGAATTGGTAACATTTAATAGCAAAACGATCTCAAATTAGATAATAACATAAAAAAAACTTTCATGCTTCAATTCAATAAATTTTTACAATCGGAATTTTTATTTGAAAATTTAAAAAGAATTCAGAAAACGAATTTACATTTATTTATTAATGGATGATAATGGCTTCTGACGTTTTGGTTTGAAATATTTGCTTAAAAGGTGTGTTTAAAGGAACACAAACAAGGAAAATTGTTAGAATATCTTTTTCCATATTCATTCATTAGCTGCTTTTATTTCAAATATTAAAAAAATTATCCACCTAAACTATGTCATATTGCATAATATATTGAAAACAATAGATAAGTTAAGCAGATTATTCACGATCCCTTGAAGAAAATGTTCATTCATTATTTTCCTTTTAAATCATAAGGAGTTTCATTTATAACACATCCAATTTTGGAAGAAGATATGATGATAATTTTTTTACCCAGGTGAAATCAATTCAAATATTACTTTATTTAACTTTGTCGGAATTTAGGAAAATAAATGTTTACATTCTAATAATAAATTTCTACAGATATACGAATTAATAAAAAAAAGGTTGAAATAAATTTTAAATAGTTTTATCAGTTATTGTTTTGATAAACAAAATATTAATTGTTAATTGTTTTAATTTTGAGATTCTTCTGATTAAAAAATTTTTACTTTTTTTTAAAATAACACAGTCTTAAAAATTTTTAGTTAAAAGAAAGCATAAATAATTTTTTATTGAAATTATCATTAAAAAAAAAGGAATAAATTTTAAATATCATTACTATTTTAAATAAAATAAAATTCTTTATAAATAATTTGTTTGAAAAATAAAATTTTGAGAAAATTCCCTTAAAATTTATATTTATCTAAAAATCTTCAATTTGCAAAGAATATTTATTTCTAAACTATATTTTATAATAAAATTTTGATAGATAGGTTTCAAATATGTTTTTAACCTCAAAATAAGTTTGAATTCCAAATTTGTTGATCAATAATTGAGAGGTGTATTTTTGTATCAAATATTTAACAGAGTTTAAATAATATTTGATTTTAAAAGAATACAAGTTGAGTTTTGAAAATATAAAAATATTTTTCTCTCTTGATATTATATTAAACCTAACTAAAATGGGTGGGTATGCAAACAATAAGATTAATCGCGAGGAAAATATAAAAAAAAGTTTGAAACAAATTTAAAATTATAATATATAAACATAATAAGGTAAAGAGATATTCTTATTAAAACATTGAAAGATCAAAAAATTTATTCTCAAAACCATGTTTATCGTTAAGGCTTTTAATTAAAAAATTTTATATGCAAATGTAAAATGGAAATTTGAATGTTTTAATCGAAATGTTTTTTAATTGATGAATGTTTTCAAATTTTTGAAAAATAAATTTCTAAAATATGAAAAAGTAAAATATTTTAAATTATATCAGGTAAAAGAGGGTATTTAGGTGAACAGATTATTGTGGCAAAGTTAGAAAAATAATTTCGCGTGCGAGAAATAAGAGGCGTAAAAGTATGTCATTTTCTCACTTGAACAAATAAAATTTTTTTATCAGAACCCTGAACAAAAAAAAACGAAAATATAATATTTTTTAATTTAAGTTCAAAATTAATTTAAAATTTATGAATAAATTTTCAGAGAGAAAACTCTAATTTTTTATCAAAGAATTGACTTAAAAAACTAAAGGTATAAATATTTATGTGATGATTTAAAAGGATGCATTTTATAGGATTCAAAAAATCCATTAAAAATTTTATTTTATTCACATTTAAAAAATTAATGCAATGTAATCTTTTCATGAGCAAAATTTAGTACCAATTTCAAACTCAATTTAAAAGCTTAAATTCATTTTTAGTTGTCTTTACTATGCAAAAGTTATTCAAATGATGCTATTATGTTATTCATTTCTAAAGAAATTGGATTAAATCTACAAAAATAAATTTTAAGTTATTTCTAATAGAGCTTTAAGAAACTAGTTAAAATAACAATTTTTCGAATTGAAGAAATTTAGGAAATATTTTTTGCTGAAATTTTATCGAGATGAATATAGAAAAAATTTGTCAAGATAAAAAATAAAAACTAAATTTTTTCAAAATTTTTTTGTTTATTGAATTAAAAATAATAAATTTTTAATAAATCAAAAACATGTTTTATTTTGTCGAATTTGAAATTTGCATAATGTTTTTTCACATTTCGAAACCACAAATATTCAATCAATATTGGGGTTACTGAACATGGCAAAAGGACAATTATTAATTTTTTTCTCAAAATTGCTGAAAAAGGAAATTACAAGTATAAATAACTTATACCCTAATAGCAACAATTTAAGATTTTCAAATTCGTTTTGATTAATTATACATTTGTACAAATTATAGTGCAATAACTAGAATCTATTTCTTTTAAAAGTTTTCAGTTGTTCCAAAAATTCCAGATATCTTTTTTTACAATATAATTCTTAAATTTTTGTTCAATTTTTGAAAAATAAAGTATACTTCTCACTACTTATACTGAATCTGTTAATTTATTGATTTCTGCATCAATTTTTTAATCTAATTCGTTTTTAAATGAGATATTAATTGAAAATTAAACCTTGAACCCTTAATTTCAAGATTGTGACAAAAATTAATCTGTATACAAGCTATTAAATTTTAATTTTTGACACAAATTTTAATATATAAAAATCAATCGATCTTATTCGGAAAAAAAATTTGAATTAAACAAGTTTTTTACATGTTAAATATTTATATATTGCTTAAAACTGTTTTTAAACCAATATTATACTTTTATTTAAGAAAATTATTATTAATTATTAAAAATAAAAAATATTTAACTTTTTGTCTAAAATGATTTAAAATATTATATTTTTATAATATAAAATCATTTTTATCGCTAAAATTTTATGAACTATTGTAATTAGTTAATTAATATTCTATTTTGTAGCACTTTCTGAGAAATTGAATTTCTTTGGAATAAAATACTGGACTTATAATAAATCATATGAAATAATTTGAATAATTAAGAATCCACTCTATATTTTACTTAATAATAAAATAATAACTTTTATATTAAGGGTTTTTACTATTCTTAGATTCCATAGACACGTTTAAAGAATATCAATGAAATCGCTAAAGGAGGTTTCATAAAGCAAAATAAATTGATGAATTGATTGCTTTTAGATAACATAAAACATCATGGTAAATTGAATATTAAGAAACAAAACTAATTCAAAGTGCCAATAAACTTTATTAAAATATCTTTGCAGAATAGTAATAAATTTTTTAAAGAGGTATATTTTTATTGATTTAAATTTATTTTATATGGAGATGTGCGAAAATCTTTGGAGATTGATGGGCTATAGTTGTTGGGCTTCATGAAATTCATTCTGTTAGTATGGCTCATTGTGACAATATTTTACATAATAGAGATTGGGTAGGAATTTAAAACCTCGGATTAAATTAAATTAAACTTTGAGCGAATATTATGTTTTTAGGTGTGAGTGAATACATTATAATAAATTGATAAAGGAAGGAAAAGAATTTAATAACATTATCATTAATATAATTAAAATTAAAATATAATAAAGGTTATCTAGAATGTATTCTTTATGAAAAGATCCATTAAATGTTAAAATTAATATTATTAGAGTTTAACAATGATTATTATAAATAGGAAATGAAGATAACCGATCACGATTAGATTCATTAAGACTCGTCTAAATATAGCATATTCATAAAATTATATTCTTTGATTTTGTTTAAATTCTTACCTTTAGAGAGAAACACAAATTCTTTTAAGATAGTAATATAACATTTCTTTTGTGTATTTGTCTAATTCTTTAAACTGTATTACTTCAGGGCTCTCAGTTTTAGATTTTTCATCTGTAGACTTCGAATATATCCCCGAAAGTTCACACAACTTTTGGTAAACTTCAAAAGCAATAGGAGGATTCTCAGGATTAATATCCTAACACTTTACAATTATTTCAGCGATACAAGGTAGAATAAGTGGGGAGGTAATTTTAGGTCTTTAACCATTCAAAATATTCAATATAAGAAGGTGGTTATGAGAACGATCATGAAAAGAAGGCATTCCTATTGCTAATTCCCATAATAAAATGGCAAAACTATAAATATCACCAGCCAAAGTAAACTTTTCTCCTTTTAAAACTTCTGGTGGAGTGTATGGAATCACTCCATATATCTTTTTTTCCTTCGTGTCTTTACCTCTTGTTGTAGGTTGACATAATCCGAGGTCTCCAATATTCACTTTATATGTTGCTAATTGTAGGATGTTACCTGAGTGTAGGTCACGATTAATCATAGCAGAAGAATGAATTGAATCAAGTCCATAAGCTATTCTCACTGAGATCATTAATTTTTATATTCCCAATTAGTAGAATGAAAATTTGTTGATAAATATTTTCGCATATCTCCATGTTCGGCAAACTCCATCACAATTCTATACTCGAGTGTTTTAGCGTTTTGCGTAATCCCAAATATTGAAGAGATATAATATGAGTAGTTACCGTTATTATTAATAAACATAGCTCTTTGAATATTTAAATATCAACACAGTGTAAAAAATTAAATAGATAATATATACGGTAAATAAATAATAGGTAAATATGAATTAAATATAAAAAAATATAAATTTAACTAATATAGTTTGTTTACCTCTTTAAACACTTCTGAACTGTTAGTTTTTATAATTTTTATTGCTTACTTCTCTGTCTTTTTCTTCTCTTTTATATTCCATCTTTCATATTCCATTTCACCATGATATTTTTATACTCAATAGATCAATTAATTCATCAGCCCCATGTTGCTTTATAAATTATACCGAATCCTCCTCTAGTAATTTCGTTGATGTTCGACAAAAGCTCCCATGGAATCCATTCATAGTAATTCAATCCACTATTTTTATTATAGTGATTAGGTGGAATATAAATTAGATTCTTAATTATTTCATCAACTACTTTATTCCCTCTTTTAATTTCTTTATCTTTTATTCACACCATGAAAAACAAATAATAAAATTGGAATAGATTATTATTCGAGTGTTGATAAAATAAAGGTTTTTTTTTTGAAAACCTTTATTTGATAGTACGTTTAGAAAGTAATTTTTTAAAGGCCGAGTTATTATTTATATTTGTTTCTTCGTGTTCATATAGTTAACAAATCAATTTATTGACATTAAAAAATGTTGTTACTACTAGAAATCATACTAAATAGGTTTAAGTAACTATAAGTACACAAAGAAAGACGTCCAACAAGTTTCCCATTATCTCATTGTCATTGCCTAAATGAATAGTTCACATTCTTTAAAGAACAATATTAACAGCAACAAAACAATAATGATAAAAACACGTTTTAGGCATCGTGTATCACTAATATTACTAGTATCAATATTCTGTAATGGTTTTTATAATTAAAATCGTTTTTTTTTTTTGAAAGGCTTATCTTTTAAAATAAAATTATAGACATTTTTATAATATAACTATCTTTTAGTTTGCATAGTAATAAAACAGAAAAATCCAGTTACTTTTTAAATTAACTTCGAATGCTTCAAATCGAAAACTTTCTCTACAAGGCAATATTTACAAACCAATTACTTCGAGAATATCGATTAAGGTTGATTTTAATTTCAAATTGGTCAGATTAAACTGCTACAATTAATAAGTTTTTCCTTTTAATATATTAAATTCAAGCTCATTTAAATGTTTTAGTTAAAACTTTTAAATATTTAAAAAATGCATTGTTTTACTTTTATCTTAACAACATAATGGAAAATATTTTAAAAAGATTTAAAATTTCATAGAAATAATACATTATATATATATATATATGTATATATAATCAATAAACTAATTACAATGTTCCTAATTGTTTGTACACTTTCTAATTTAATTTATATATATAATCATTTAATATATTACTTCAATATTTTTATCTATAAATAAAATAATTAGTATTATTTATATTAATATCTTAATCATTAATGTTAATAAGTAATAGTAATAATTTTTTAAAATTATTTTTTACCATAAAAATGTATTTTTATAAAAATTTCAATATTATTTATTAATTAAATTAAAAATACTTTAATAAATAAAAATGAATAAAATAATATTTTAAAACAAAAAAACAATTATTAAAAATATGGTATTTATAAAATAAATAATTCATACATATAAATTTTAAAGAATAGATTTCTCATTTTAAAAATTTATGAAATAAAACGATCTCGAAACCAAAACAGATTATTTCTGGCTAATTAAATGGATTAAGAAATTTGGTAGACATTACAATTTGTTAAAATAAAAAATATATATTAAATTATATGAAATATCTTGGTAAAAGGAAGCATTTGATGCTTAAGGTGATTTTCCAAAGATTCAATAGCCTTAAAATTTTCAATATCGATATCAATAATGCTAATTAATGAAAAATTGCTTTTCTATTAATGCAAATTGGATTGATTTGAATAATGCCATTTTTATTTGACTTTATAAAATCGAGCTTGAATACACGGTTTCTTTATAGCAAGTTCTCATTCTTAAGAATTCAATATTAAATTTGTAAATTAGATTAAATTTATAAGTTGAATCAAATGAATCACTTTTTAACTCTTTTCATTTATATCCTCACCATTTCTGTTGTTTTAAACCATGTTAATGCCTCTGACCTTTCCTCCAATAAAAATTCCGTTTCCAACACTCAAGATCACGAAAAACGATGTGCTTCTAAAGTGGGAGCAGCTGGTTGTTCACCTTTCCTTGGTGCTACATTTCCACTAGGCCTTACGACAGGATCTTTCAATCCCTTATATGGATTAGGTTCCGGATACCTAGGATATGGAATTGGGGGACTACCTTACTTGGGAGGTCTTGGATATGGTGGATATGGTGGATATGGTGGTAGTATGGCTGCAGGTTCTGCGGCCACCAGAATTGGAAGTTATGGGTTGGGTTTGGGTTATAGTGGTGCCGCTGGTTTGCCAATAATTGGAGCAAGCGGGTGTGGAATTGGGGCATTTCCATTAGTTGATGGAATAGGTTGTCTAGATGGTATTATTGGATACCCAGGTGTTGGATTGATTGGACCTCAAAGAGGTGGTTCTTTTGGCACGGCCGCCACTACTGGTGCATTTTCTAGAGGTGCTAGTATTGTTTAATTGCTTCAGGTGGGAAAATGTAATTTTTAATAAATAAGTTTTAAATTTAAATAGCATTTTTTCTTATCGTTGGGAAAGAATTCTCGTAAGCTCAAAATTCGGAAGCTTCGAGATTTTTAAGAAAGATTTTCCAATATGAAAAGATCAATGCTGAATTTTAAAAAGTTTTTATATATAATTAAAGAATTTTTTATTTAGAACTTCTTTATATTAAAGGAATGCTAAGAACAAATATATGTCGATTAGCAAAGAGAATATAAACTATCTAGAAATTAGGTCTAGAAAATATCAAATTTTGAAATTGACTCTTCCAAACTATCGTATATTAGAATTGGATGTTTCGCACCAACAATTAATATCCGATATTAACCCAAGACTATAATATAAACTCAAAACTTAATTCTAATTACTGAGCCAAAGGTTCCCAAGTTACTTAAAAAATGTATCATCAAACCATTTTAAAAATCAACCGATGTAGAGCCATTTTTAGGTTGCTGTTGAGGTTCGGATTGAGGCTGGGGCTGGGGCTGGGGTTGGTTTAAGGTTTTTGAACAATGGCAGCGGTCGATTTCTGGAATATCCTTCATAACTTTTAGTTTAGAGCATAAAATAATATATATATATATATAATGGTGCGTTAACAGTTAGTTTGAAAACTCAAGATCAAAAAATGGGATGAACTTTTCCTCTGTTAAAGTAGAAAGTTAAAAATATTAACTTACCTGAATCTATATGCTTACCACAACCACGCCAAGTTATTTTTTGGCAACTTGAGCAGGTGGTTTTCTATAATAAATATATTTTTTTCCGATAAGAATTTTCAATTTATTAATAAAAAATTTCAAGATTTTCAAATAGCCAAGTTAAACTCACCATACACATATTTGCAATTTAAAGTTCTTCAAAGTTTTTGAGGTTCGAGTTCAATCTTTGAGTTTATAACTCAAATTAAAATGGTTAAGAGCCTTTTCTAATTTTTTTCAACTTTCAAAAAGAATGGGATTTATTCGTTTTCAGAAAAGAGCCAACATCCTCTAACAAGATCATACCATGTTTATATTTGTAATCAATATCCTGAAAGAATATTAATTTTGGTATTATGATTGGTTTGTTCTCAATCATGTTGTTCCAATTAGAAATCCTAAAGGATCGACTTTATTTAATCTAGTAAAGCCCAAATTTACTTTGTAAAATTAAATTGAGAATCTTTATCCTTTAATCGATCTATTTAACTTCAAAGATACACTGCTATTTAGATTAATATTATATCTTTTTGATAAATAATTATCATTTCACCAAGTGGATAGTAATAAATTGCTTTAGGAAAATATACTGTTATATATTTCATTTGAATTACAATCACATTTAAATAATAATAAAATATTAACCATCAAAAATATTTTACTAATTTTTAATCAAACAAGAAATGCAATCAATTGAATTTTTGAAATTTGAGCGATATAAATGGGTGATCGATGATATTTCTACAGTTATTGAATAGAGGAAAAATGAAATGAATTACATTTCTTTGGTACCATTTTTCAGTCTTTATGGCTTTCCATCTTTTAAAAAATGTAAAAAATGAATTAATAAAGTATGTTCATAGTAATTTCTTCTTTCTTTGAAACATTGATCATCATAAAAATGCTAAAATTAATTTCGATGAGTGAAATTTTCATTTTTTGACTTTTTAACAAAATTGGTATCAGTTTTTTCCAAAAAAAAGCTAAAATTTGTTAACTTTCTTATAAAGATGACATATAATATATTTGGTTTTATTCTTGACTTCATTAGAAAATTTTTCATTCTTAATATAGCATAGAATTTTTCGATTATTTTAAAGGTTTTTTCAATAATACATTTGTAAATGTATTTTTATTTAATAAATCAGAATTCATCAACAAAGATTGATGCATTTTTCAATTAATTTTAAATAGTTTTTAAATTTTTGTAAAACAGTGTCAGGAAATCTATTACCCAAATACATAAAAAGAAAGGATTAATTTCTGTTGATAGATTGTGTCTCATTTTCTTTGAATAATAGTGTTACATATGAAACCAAGCTTCTTATATCTATGATATATAAAAGATTGTTTTATAGATTAAAAATAAATATATGTTATACTTGTCTTGAACCAATTTGATGTTGAAAAATTTATAAATTTCTGATTCATGAAAGTGTTTTTGAATAACATTTATACACTACAAAAATTTATATTAATTTTTAAAAGCTGAATAAATAATTATTATCAGTTTTAATATTGATTTCAAGTCTGCCATTTCTTGAAATTTTACAATTTAATTTTTACTGGTTTATTCAGTACTAAGAACTCTAACTACTTCTTTATAAGAATAAATATAATTCTATTATACCTCTTTTAAAAAGAATGCTTAAATAAGTGATAATTTTTTTCTATTAAAAAAGTAAATTTATTAACGTAATTATTGTTTTTTTTTGTAAATTACAATTTAATATATATTAATTAAGTTTCTTAATTGTGTTTTATTTTTTATATTTTTAAATCTAAGATCTGAATAATTTTTTGTTTAACAATTTTATAAATAATATTGAAATATATTAATTAACTTAAAAGTATTTTTATTTTTATTTTTATTTATGTAATAATATATTAATATATTTAAATAAAATAAAATTTAAATTTGTAAATGTTTTTTACATATATAAATATTTAATACAAATAAATTTATTTAATATTTCATGAAAAAAATATTATTATAATTAAAAACTCTTTGTTAATTTTTTAATTTTTGTAAATTTTATGTCTACAACCAAAAAACCTTTTTTTCGAATATTATAAATAAATAAAAAATTTAACAAAAAAAAAATTAAACAATACAAATTTAAAACCAGTTTTTTTTTTGAAAAAAGTAGTCTTGATTTAATTATTCAAAATA
This sequence comes from Geosiphon pyriformis, assembly GCA_016748015.1. Lineage (NCBI taxonomy): Eukaryota > Fungi > Glomeromycota > Glomeromycetes > Archaeosporales > Geosiphonaceae > Geosiphon > Geosiphon pyriformis. The sequence continues at coordinate 84,053 of JAAOMT010000295.1, forward strand.
GGTAACTTATATAACCAATATTAAATTGAATTAAGTAATAGTTTTTGTGTAATAATAATAATAATAATAATAATTGTTACTTTGTAAAATATTTTAAGAATTTAAAATTTATTAAAACTTGGTATATCATAAGCTCTTTTTTCATTTTTGATTAAAAGTTTTTTTTTAAATAATACAACAAAACCAGTTTTATTGTTATAATTTAATCTTTTTATTTTTAGTTTTAATAATTATTTATTTATAATCTAATTGGGCTACACTCGTTAAATGCTTAATAAAAAAAAATCTAATTAAATATATTAGTTATATTAATTATTAATAATTTATAATTGCTTAATCATTAATTTGATTATTAACTTAAATTATGAATTTAATCAATTTTTTTTTTGAAAAATATGTAAAAAAGACTTTTTATAATTATAAAAAAATATTAATTATATTTGATTTTTTTAATTAATAAAACAAAAATTAATTAATTTAAAACATCATAATTTTTTGTTTTTTTTCTTAATTTGTATATTGTTAAATAATATTAAATAAATAATTATTTAATAATAAAAACTATTTTTAAATTTTTAAATTTTTTTAAATAACTAGTAACTGAAATTTAAATTTTATTTATTTATTTTATTTTATAATAATATAATAAAAAGATATAAAGTTTTAAAATATTATCAATTAAACTTTAAATTAATATATATATAATTCTAAAATTCAATTTAATTTTTCTAATTTATTAAGAAACAACTTTTTAAAATCTTGATTATTTATAATAGCAACTCTTTTAATATCCTAAAAACTTTTTTTTAGTACTAATTTTAATGTTTTAAAGCTGGTTTTTTTTTGTAAGTAATAAAACTTTGATTTTTTTGTTTTTTTTTATTAATATTTAATGAGTAAGATCTAAACACTATTTAATACAATACATTATACAAATAATCTAAATTAAGTGTGAATTATGTTTTTTCTACATATAACCAGTTACTTAAGTTAACCAAAACAACACTAAGCACCAATATAAACTAAAACCAGATTTCTAATACCTAAAAAAAAAACTTATACAAACCAAAACTAATACTAAATACATTAACAATACTAAGCAATTTAACTATACTAGCAGACAATACTAAAAACAGTTCAAAAACTAGAACTAAGACCAAACTATTAGGTAATATTAATCATAAATACATGATATTTAACACAGACAAACCAAATTTTATTTCTAAAATCAAGACAGAAATTCTGCACAAAGTTCACAATCTTTAGACATATAATTACAAAACTCTTAAAGACAGAAACAGCCTTCTAAAGCCAATTACTAAAAACAAAGTTCTTGCAAAGAGCTGTATATACTGCAGTATTTGAAACACAGAAAGACATCAGCTGAAATACATATAAAAAGAAACAAAAATGACCAAAAAACATCTTCTAAATAGCTACATATGTGTCTAATAATTAATGATAAACAGAATTATCAACTATGAAAGAAAAAACATGATCTAAGATCTTAATACTACCACAATACAAACATAATACACTGAAATAATACTTGTTATATAGGCACTTCCAGATAACAATAGGTAATCAATAATACAAAGTTTTTATAAAGTATGTATAAGCACTAACAGTAAGCCTACTAGTAAAACCAATAGCCATATGTAAATTAAGATACTATACTATAGATGAATTAAGCCAATCAACATCTAAGAGCAAGCCATTAACCAGAACTTTAAAGTTGAAACTAACTTTCTAACATATATAATAGACAGACCAAAAGATTTTATGAACAAAATGTCTAATATTACCAGAAATAATACTATTTTTAGCCATAATGTAACGTTTTTCCAATTGAAAAAGAAAGTACTAAGAAAAAAAAAGCATTGTTAGTAAATACATTAGTGCATATATTATTCAAAACACTTAAATGACTCTTTATTTTGTACCAGCTAACATTTAAATTTTTTCTATAAATAACATTCATGATGTGCTGATGTTTAATCTAATACTGATTTCAAAAATTTGGAGACATTAAACCCAATTCTAATTTGTATGCATCTAAAACAGCCTAACTATCTGTAAAAAAGTAAACCAAACTAAAAAAAAGATATACTTATAAGTCAATACAATAGTCTGCAGCTTTATCAAGATAAAAGACATTAAACCAAAAATTCTAACACTCAAACCAAAGTTTATGTTCTCAAAAAAAACTGCCACACCAGTCTTCATGCTAACTTTTCCCAAATCCTTTAAAGACCTATCTGTATAAACTAAAAAACTATCAGTATTTATATTTAATAAATAATCACAAGCTAATCCAAACTTATGAGACTTAAGAATACTTAAAAAGCCAAAAACACTCAAAGAAAAAGAGCATATAGAAAAAAAAACTGCACTATTGAGGAAGTTAACAGAAAGCCTAAACCAGTCAGAAACAGGGCTATGCAAGTCCAATTTTTTCCAATGCTTAAAGGTTTTCCAATTAAAAATAGCATTATTTTTACTGTAAAATTGGTCCACAAAAGCTATTTCATATTACTAAAGTGAAAAAAAAAACTTGGAAAATTTAGACTTACCAAGAACAGTCAATATAAGAGTTCTGCCACAAAAATAGAAAAAATTGTTTATATGACTACTCAGAAATAAATTGCATTCAAGAAAAATACAAACTACATCTGCCAAAAAATTATTAAAAAAACTAATCTCAATATAAGCTAAGAAAACCAAAAAATGAAGTAGATACCAAGACAAAACTTGCAAGTTATGAGACTTGTGTAAAAACAAACAACCCAAAATTCCAATAGAGTTTACAAAACACATAACAGAAACCAATTTGTTTTTAGTTTAGACTTGCTTAAAAGGTTTCAAACCATATAAAAATAAATAATAAAACACATTACTAAGAAAATTGAGAGACAGACTGGATTTTAATTTTAAGCTCTTATAAATTAAAGCATCTCATTTATTATACACACTAATAAGAATAGAGTTAAATTGTATTCTGTAGCTAACAATAGAATGGAGAACTACTGATACCAAATATGAAAACTGCTTATCTGAAATGGTTTTTTTTAGAATAAAATTAACAAAAAACCAGACATCTGAACTCGTTTTAGCCAAGCTAAACTTTGACAAACTCTTAATAGACAGAAAGATACTCAGGTAGTAACAAAATTTTTCTTTTTTGGTAATGAAAATAGGCAAACTGCTAATCAACAAAGAAGGGCATTCAACTCTGCAATTAATAGGAATAGTTACTGTTTTGTTATTATTAATTGAGATATCATTAATCTAAAAAAATTCACTAATAATATTAAGAATGTGTTAAATAACAGTTTGGCTATTACTAATTCAGATTGTATTGTTAACAAAAACACTAGCAGTAAGAAAAAATGTCAATCCAGTTTAAAATTCAAAATAACTAGTCCTGACAACAAAATAAAAATCAATTTATATCTATACACACTTTTTTGTCTCTTGATTTTATACAGAAAAGAATCATAAAATATGTGCCAAAAGAGAAGTAAAAACATCTTTTTTTGATTCAAACTATTATGTACTTGATATTTATTTGTTAATTCAAAATCAGTTATAACTTTGTTGATACTATTATTGTAAATACTACTAAAAAATTTAATAAATTTGTCACATATTTTTATCTTGACTAAACTTTTCTTAAGATGCTTTTATTTAACAGAATTGTAAGCTTTCTACATATCTTGTAAAACCAGCCAGAGTTTGTAGTTTTTCTTCAAAACATCTTTAATTATTGAACTAATAGCAAAAATGGGAGATTGAGTTGTCATACTCTTTAAAACTGAAAAATTGTCCTTATAAAAAACATCAAAAATACTGTATGCCAGAAAGATTTTGCTAGAAAAAATCTTGAAAAGTATTTTACAAGTAGTCTTAATTAAAGTAATAAGCCTGATATTTGTAAAAATGCTCTTCTATTCATACAGCTTAAAAATTATTGAGACCCAAGCTTTTCTTTAAGCATTAGGCACCAACTTACAAGACAAACAAGAATTTAAAAACACCAAAAACATATCCAAAACTGATCTGTTGCAATGTTTTTAGAGCTCATTTAAGATACCAAAAAAACCAGCAACTTTGCCATTAGACAAATTAGAAACTATACTAAACAATTCATCAAAATTAATTAGACATATCACACTCAAAAAAGCATCATCAAAAATGTACTCTAATAGTTAATATTAACAAAACCAATCACTAGAGAAATCTGTAACTATCTTATGCTTTTTTGTTCAGTCTTCTATAATTATATCTACTTTGGTCTTAACCAGATTAAACTTTAGAATCAGTTTATTATTAATGACCAAATAGTCTAACACTATTTTGCAAAAGAGATGTTCTAATACACTTCTGATAGTATAATTCTTGTTTTAAAATCTTCTATTTTTTATTAATTGTTGACCTAATTTGAGACTTTTTAGCATATATTAATTCCAATATTATAGATAAATAATAAAACTTCCTAACTTTAACTAAAACTGATCTAATGTTATCTAAATAAAACCCCAAAAGAAAAAAAAAATTTCATTACAGAAGCATTAACAGTATTAAAACTATCTTATGTATCTAATAATAATGTAAACTTATTATAAGAAGCTGAATAGAAAACTTTAACAATCTTAGACACCAAAAGTTCTAGCTTGTAAAATCTGTATAATTTTTTAGTGAAAACACTATCATAGTTTTTAACCACATCTTTTTAAAAACTCTATTAGCTAATAGAAACATAGTTTTATAAACAGCATTTTACATTACATCCAAATCCAAAGACTTTTTAGATACTATAAACTTATCAGAAAACATAGCAGCATTAACTACTATTGCTTTTTTAAACTTGGTCTACTTGACATCATTAGCATTTTAAAATTGAACTTTCAATGATCCCTATTTGCTTGCTTGTAAAAAGAGTTTAATTGCATATCTAATAAACTATCCAAATCTACTAACACAAAAACAGCTTGATGATTAGTGTCAAAGTGTTTATTGACATCCAAAACATTGTAATTTACTACTGTGTTAACCAAATTTAAAGAAACAAACATGTAATCAATTGTTTTCTTGGTATTTCTTGAATTTTTTTATGTAGAACTTTTTACAACCAAACTTTTTAACAAAGAATTGATTAACTCCAAATCCAAACATTTTTTGAAACTAGCACACCTGTGTAAACTATTTTCATTAAAATCTCCACCCAAAATAACAAAAAAAGACTTATTCATAGCTTTTGCAATCAAAAAATTGATCTCACTAGCTTGAGACAGATATATAGTTAGAGTGGCATTAGCATAAAGCTCCAAAATTGAAACAGACAACTTATTCTTAAAAAGCAGCTTAATAGACAAAAGCCTACCAACAACTTTCGAAATTTTGTACACATGCCTTGTCAAATCAATATTTATTATTACTACAACACTAGAGCTCAGGTAATCAAACTCTAAACCAAAAGTGAACACTCAAACACCATCAAATTTATTCATGATCTATGAACAAATCTTATCTTTTAATTTCGTTTTAGTAACAATAGAAACCAAATTGTTTATTTTTTTATACTAATAGATAATATTCTTTTACTTAGCAGAAATGTTTATACTCTTAACATTACACATAGCTACTTTCCAAATGAAATTGGTCATTAAGAGAAATAAGTGCCAAAGCCCAAACCAATATTGTTTACTCTAGCCAACAGGCTTATAATTGTGTTTAACAAATTGCTTAAAGTTTTTTCCAATTTTAAAACTACTAAAAAATTAAAACTTATTACTTTTACAACAGTTTTAACACTAGTGGCTATACTCAAATCTTCACTCATTACAATATCTGCTCCTTGATTTTATAATGAAGAGATTACTAATAGCTGACATTTAGGGCTAGACTAGGAAACCATTAGCCTAAGTATGTTTAATTTTTTAGCCAGCTTAATAACTTGCTCTATAAAGCTGTCAAAACTGTGTTCAAGAGTGGCAAATCTTCTATCTAAATTTATAGATACAAGTGGGATAGGCTTTGTCTTTAAAAAGAAATCAGAACCAACCAAACCATTTTGTGCAGAGAGAAAAGAAAAAAAGAATTCACTAACAATCTTGGTTCAAAAAACATTACCAAAAAAAACAGAATAGGTAATTGGTGCTAAATATTTAGCATAAATAAATACCAGTTTGCTTTTATCTTCCTTCAATAATACTCTACAAAATGGGCTACCAAGAGAAGTTTTTTACTTATAGAACAGCCCAATAACATATGACTCTACTTAGCACATTTTATTAAATCTAGATAAGACCAGCATAGATTGGTATTTCTTAAAACTAGTGTAGTTTTCATAACAGTATTCAATGACTTAGTTGAATTAAAACAAACAACTACACATTTGGCCCAAGTATATATAACTGGATGTTGATTAATGGCACATGTTTTTTTATTCACAGAGTCAATAAAGTCTTAGATATTATGAGCATTTATACCCATTAACAAAATATAAAACAATGCCCTATAATAATTTCTTGTGTCCTATGTTTTCTTGTCTAAATCTGCTCTGACAACTCACAGTATTTTTTCAATTAAGATAAACCAATTTGCAGTAACCAAATCAGCATGATCTGAATGTTTAAACTCTACTATAGCCTTTTGCCATAGTCTCACCAACTGCATATTGATTGACTTAATTTGTCCAAATTTGAATAATGCAGCATGTACAGTCTCAGTTAATGTTTCAATTGAAATTTTTTTTATTATCACAGCCTAATTTGAACACCAGCAGATTTTTTAAGATTAGTGTTTATAAAAATTTTCTCAGCCTTTGCCAAATTAGTTGCCTATGCCAAACTGGATTTAGAAGTAAACATGACTCTAATAATTCCAGCAAATTTTGAAGAGATAGAGGCTCTTCCAAAACTATTGATTTTTGAAAATAATTTCTTAACTACCACCAGCTTTTCTTAAAAAAACTTTTTAGTCATCTTATATAAACCAATATCCAAAGTAAATGACTTCTTAACAAGAATATTGACCAAATTCTTCAAAGAAAAAAGAAAAGTCAATGATATATTCAACAAAACATTATTAACATTATTATTACTATTATTTAAAAAGTTAATTTTTCTTAATAGTTTTTTTAGAGCTTTCTTGGTCTTAATGCATGAATTTTTAGGTATTTGGTTAACATTATTATTATTTATAAAGGCCTTATTACTATAGTTAAAACTTATTTCTTTAATTAAACACTCCTTTTTTATGTTAACACTATTAAATTTGATAGTATTACCAGTTTTTGACCTCAAAAATAACCATCAAAACTCTCAGCAAAAATTTTTTTAGTTTTAATATTGTTTTCCAAGATACTATTTCTTCTTTTTTTCTTTGATAACACAGACTTAACAACCATAATATGACCAGATTTCGTAATAGACTTTTTCAGAACAGCAATATTAGAGCCAATAGTAGCTTCATAATTAAGCAAAAACAGTTTGAATTTATCATACTAAATGATAAAAAACTTCTTTTAAAAAACTTTTTAAACTCTTTTTTGGGAATTTGAAATAAAAAAGAGAAAGAAGTTATTTTGATTTTCTTATTAATTTTATATTATTTGCATTAATTATAGTATTTAGTTTTATTGTAATTGTAAATAAAAAAATTTTATCTGTTTTAAACAATAATAATAAAAACATATTAACTAATTTTAATCTGAATTTGTTTTTAATTATATTCTTTAATATATTAATTTTTAGTTAATTTTTACTAATTTTAAAATTAAAATAAAACATATTTTTATATATGTTTTTTATTAATCAAATTATTAAATTATTTGATCTTAAAGATTAAATTAATAAGATAAATACTAAATTAATTTCTACTTTTTTGTTTTTTGATATTATTTTTAATAGTGTTTAAGAAATTATTATTTATAGCTAATATTAAGATAACTTTTAGTGTTTTTAATAAACAAAAATAATATTATAATTTTTTATTTTTTTTCAAAATATATTTAAAGCCAAATTAATTAATTTTTTTTTTGGCTGTACAACTTTTAAAATTAGTCAATTAATTTTTTAAATTAATAGTTATATATATTTTATTTTCTGCTTTTTTGTTTTTATTTAGCATTATTACTGAGTAAAAATATAGATTTAGTAGTTTTTTTAGCAATAATAATACTTTTACTAAAGAATATATATTATTATATATATAATTATTAATTATATTGTTTTTTTCAAATAATTAAGCTTTAATAAAATAAATTTATTTAAAGAAAATTCTGGAGTTTTTATTTTAAAACTAACTAATTTATTGAAATTTTTAAATAATAAATTATAAAAAAGCTGTGACAATTTTAATATTAAATTAAGAAACCAAATTTTTACAATAATTAAAACTTTTGGAATATTTAAATATATATAATATTTAAAATTTTTGTCTAAATTTTTTAAATTGTTTTTATATTTCAATAACTTTATCAAATTTTTTATAATATTTAAGTTGTCTTTTATATAACAATTTTTTGTTTATAAACAAAACTTTTTTTATTATTTTTCTAAGTATGTTAAAAAAAAAACTTTGTAGTTATATATTTAAGCATATATTTTCTATTTTGCTGTTAATTTTCTGTTTTTTTATAACAATTTTTTATAAATTAATAACAAAATGTACTTTAATTTTATCTTTAATTGTTATTTGAAAATAATTCTTAAAAATATTTATATCTATATATAATTTTTTTATAATAAAACTGACAATTAAAATAGTGATTTAATTTAATGTTTTTCTTGTTTTTATTTATTTTGCTAAATAATCTGTTGTTATTATAATATATTTGTTTCTATTAGAAATTATTGTTAAAGATCTAATAATATTAATTTTAATTCTGTCAAAAGATTGATTAACAAAAATTAGATAAATGTTTTATTTTCAATTAGATTTACTTTTTTGTTAACAAATATTATAAGTTTTAATATATTTTGTTATATTTTTTCTTAAGATTGGCCAATAATATTTTGTTGATGTCTTTTAAATTGTTTTCGAACCAGATAATTCTTTAGAATTAATTAGAATTTTTTTGATTTTTTTAATATAATTTGTTCTAATAATATTATGATTTAAAAATTTCGTAAAATTATAAAATAAGATATATTATCCAATCATAATATTATACAGTAATAATCTTAAAAAAATAATAATTAACATAATAAAAATTATTAAATAATATTAACAGTAAGTATTATCTTATAATAATAATAAATACTACAATATAATAATAACAAATATTATGTTAAAATATTAAAAATAGAATATTATAATATGTTTTTTTGTAAAATTACAAATAAAGTAATTTTAATATTGAGAAAATAATCTTTCAATCTTTTAGCTTTTATTTTCAATTATTTATATTAAATATTTTTTAGTATTTATTATTAAATAAATATCCAAATAAATTTTTAATTAAAAAAATATAAAAATAATAATAAAAACTAAATTATTACAGTAAAACTTATTTGTATTATATATTGAATAAAACTGTTATTTATTAGTTAAAACTATTAAAAAAATAATTTTTGATTAAAATTATATATATTGTTATAATTAAAAAAAAACATAAAAAAAAAACATACTAATCATAATTAAACCAAAACAAATAATATATCAAAAAATATTTTTATAATAGCAAATTAAATAAAAATTTAATTGCTTTTGCAAATATTTTTTTGCTGTTAATTATATTTTAATAAATATTTTTACTTAAAATTTAATAAATGTTAAATTTTCAAGCTTATTATTATATTTTGATTTAAACCAATTTACTAGTAATTAATTTAATTAGTGTTTTATTGATTTGTTTGTTTTATTAGATAATTAATTGAAATATAATATTTGTATTTTAATTGTTAATTCTTTTATAATATTTAATATTATAATTATATTTATCCAGATATATTAATTAACAGAAAATATTTTTTGTTCTAATTTTTTTTGTGTTTTAACTAAATTAAAACTTAATTAATATAAATATCAAATTATCTTTTAAGAAGATATTTGTTCTAATAAATAGTAAATTATATTATTGTTAAATATATTTTTTTAATAATTGTGTAATTTTTTTTAGCTTATTAAAGAATTTTGCTATTATAAACAATTACATATTTTTTTAAAACAAGATAATACCAAAAGAAATATTTAAAAATATTAATATAAAAAATGAATAACTTATCAAAGTTAAATTGTCTTAAAATAAATTTAATAATTGGTTTTTTTTTAAAGTTTTAAATGCTATTTGTTAAAAGATATATCAAAAATAATTTATATTTTTCTGTAAAAACTAATTAAGCAGATATATAATTTTGGAGAAATTTTTAATAAACTTTTAATAATAAAAGATTAGTTTAAGAAAAAATCATAATTTAAAAACATTTATTAATTATTTAAGCTTTTGTACTTTTTTTACTTCGGTTAAGTCTAAAAAAATTTCATTTTTTGTTACAAAATAACCTAAAAACTGAGTAAATTGTTATTTAAAAAATAATTTAATTGAATTAATCTTAAGTCTGATATTTCCAAAGAGATTAAAAGCTTTTTAAAGATCTTCTAAATATTTATTCTAAGTTTTTAAATATATAATTATATTATTAAAATATATAAACAAATTGTTAATGCTTTGGTTTAAATACTTTATCTATTAATCTTTAAAAAATAGATAAAATATTTATTAATCTAAAAAATATTATTATAAACTTGTAAATTTATATTTTATAATAAAAATAGTTTTTTTTTGGTAACAAAATTTATTTTTACTTATCAAATCTAGTAATTAAATTAATTGTTATAAAATAAACTAAGTTTTTAAATTAATTAAAAATAAATACATATTTTATTTAATAATTATATTTAGTTAATAATAATTAATACAAAATTGTAAAGTTTTTTTTTTAGATACTACTACAATAAAAAATATTTATTTGTTCTTGGTTTTTTGTATAAATTCAAGTTTTTTTATCTGATTTTTTTTAATAATTAATTAATAAAATTTCAAATAAATAAGTTAATTATTTTTAGTTTTGATTATATATTAAATAAAATTTGTTTGATTAAAACGTTTTTTTTTTAATATTATTAACTTATTTTGCATAACAAATTTTTAATACTGATTTTTTGGTTTTTTTACTAAATTTTTTTTGCTTAATTGTTAATAATTAGATTTTGAACACTTTTTTTCAAATTTTTTTTGTATAACTTTGATTTTTTTATTAAGAATTAATGTAATTAGTTTCTAATTTTTGAAGAAAGTTAAATATAATTTGTATTTGTTATTTAAAAAATAGAAAAAATAGTTATATTAACATTAAGCAAAAAAGTAATATTATTAATAATTTTATTTTGTTTTTTTTTATAATTTAAATATTTTTTTGAACATATTATAATATGGCCAATAAATAAATTTTTTATTGACTATTAAATTTTTATTATTGATTTGTATATTGTTTAAGAATTTTTTATTGTTGCTAAAATAATAAAAACTAATTCAGCTTTTTTTTTTAAGTTTTTAAAATTATTAAAATTATTGTTATTATTTTTAAGCTACTATAAAAGATATTGTTTAATATTAATATTTAATAATCAAGAAAAGTTTAACTTTTTTTAACTATTTATTTTTAATAATTATAATATAGTTCTTTGTTTTTAATACTTTTATATTAATTTTGATGCACATATTATTAATTTAAATAAAAACAGCTTTAATAATTTATAGATTTTTTTTTATTTTTATATATATTAATTATAAGTTTAATTAATAATTTATCAATTGTATCTAAGAAATATTAAACTATAATATTGACTTAAAAATTACTATTTAATATTAAATTTATAAAATATTTGGCTATTTGTACTTTATAAATAAGAGGAGTAAAACAAGTTGTTTTTTTAATAACAAAAAGTATAAAATTAGATTAATGTTTTAAAAACTATTTTTTTTTTGTTATTATTGTATTTTATAATATTTAAAATTTTTTGAATAATTTGTTTTTGTTTTAATTTTTAAAGTTTTTAAAAAATAAAAATTATATTATATTGTATTTTAATTATTATTTAAATTTAATTTTTAAAAAAAAACTGTATACAGAATTTATATTTCAAAAATTTTTAAATTTTACAATTAAAATTAAGCTTAATAAATTATTATTATTATATTTAAATATATTATTAATTTTTAATAAATATACTTGAATAAATATTTTCTAAAAAATACAAACAGCATTTTTTATTAAATTTTAAAACACTAATTAAAACATAAAATTATATTAACTGCACTATTTTATTAATATAAATTATTTTTATTTTTAGATTTTTTTTACAAAAATAATAACTAAAATATTTATAAAATTGATTTTACATATTAAATTTTTACAAATTTAATTTATTTTTTATTGAATACTTTTATTAAATATTTTATTTATATATTTTTTTATAATTTACTATATTATTATAATTATATCTTTTTCTTATTAATCTTTTGATCACAATAAGAATTAAAATATACCAAAGAAATAAATTTTCTTTATTTTCTATTCTTTTTATCTTCACAGTTATTTCTTTTAATATACTTTTATTCATGAGTATAGATTTAGTAGGCTTTTTTATTAATAAGTCAGTGTCTATTTCAGCTAGATTGAGGATCTAGTCTGATATTAAAACCAAATAGTTGATAGATGCTCACTTATATGGTACTTTTTACAAGAAATCCAAGAAACCTATTGTCATTGATAATATGGTCAAGACATCTACTGGCTCTCTATTTCTTGTAGATATGATTACTGATGGTAACAAGTTTTTAAAGTGTTAAGACAGCAAAATAAACAGTAAGACAAGCAGCATCAGCAGTATATTAGACCTGAAAAACATGAAAAATACAGTTGCAGAAGAAACCAGCTATGCAGATTTAAATGTCTTAAATGTCAATAATTTTATGAATAACATTAAAAAAACTTATATTAGAACATATGTTTTGGACAGCAAACCAAAGAATATTTTTTTTAACAATTTAAGCAACAATAATAATAATATTTTAATACTTCTGGTTTCTAAATTTTCTGGTGCTAAGTATTTGTTAACTGTTAAGTTATGTGTTTTAAATAAGCATAATTTTGAGCCAGTTAAATTTTTCATGTTAAATATTGAGCTATCTGCTGTGTTGAGCAAAACTAATAGTGATAAATTGATTGCAGTTAAAAAAAAATTCTATTGAATTAATGGTTTTGGGAAAGTTTTCACTTTCTCAAAATTTCCAGAAATTATTAGATTATCTTTTACATCAGAATTCAGTTTGAATAAGGCAAAAAAATTGGCAATCTGTAAAAAAATTCTTGTTAATAATAATTTTAGGAAGGTAAACAACTGCTTGGATCAGGAAGTAATAGTCAAAAAAATTCTTGTTGATCTTCTAAAATTAGCTGTGAAGTCAGTTTTTTCTAAATTTGATAAGATTGTATCAATTAAGATATAATTAATTAATCTTTAACAAAAGGCTCTAATAAAGTATGAATTATCTGAAATAGCTAATTTGGTCGTAGTTAGATAGTTTGTGCTTATAGAAAAAGACTCTATTTATATAGCAAAAACAATTGGTAATAAACAAATGTAAGTGTTCAGAGATCAGCATTGGGCTTTATTGTATACTTTGCCTGTTGAGACTACTGTTCATGATTTTTTTAATTTGTTAGATTTTTATAGTGGAAAAACATGTTTTATTGGCTGTAATCCAAATTTATATGTACATAATAAATGTGTAATGGTTTGCTTTTCTGATAAGACATCTAAGTTGGCTGTTATTAATTCTGTTCCAGTTTTTAAGAGTGTGAATTTGCATTGAACTGGTTTGTTTTTGGCTTGCTATACATAATATAAACAATTTGGTCATATTTTTAATATATGTTCTGTGGATAAAAATTCTGGTGTTTGTGGTAAACATATGGTGACTTTTCAGAATTAGGCATGTTTAACCAATATATATAAGAAAAAACAGACACCAATTGTCTGTTCAGTGTCTTTTGGTGGTAAAATGTGGGTCTAGGTTGCTAATAATTCTATTTTTTATGTGGTGCTTTTAGTTTTTTCTGGTATTGATTTGTTTTCAGATAATAAATCTCTTCTGTCAGTTTTTTTGAAAATAAATAATAGGTTTGCCACTCTTAAGTACAGTTTTACTAACCTCACAAAGAAAGTGGACAAGCTGGCTAAAAAATTGGATATATTTATGTCAACAGTTTTCCAGCTTAGCCCTGAATGTCAGCTATTGGTGACCTCTTTATTACAAAATCAAGGGGTGAATACAGTAATAAGTAAAAGTTTGGGTGTAATCACTAGTAATAAGACTATTGTGGAAGTGGTGAGTATTAATATTTTGGTTGTTTCAAGACTGAAAGAGACTTTGAACAGTTTATCAAATATAATTATAGGCCTAATAGCCAAAATAGACAATGCTGGCTTGGATGTAAAAAATCCTTTTTCTCAATAACAGATCTAGTTTGGAAATTTGCTATATGTAATGTTCAAGGCATTAATGTTCCTACAAAGCAGAAAGACATTATTTGTTGGCATAAAAAATTGGGTAATTTGGTTTCTATTAATACTAAGACAAAGTTAAGATCTAGCATTAGGCCATAAATCATAAATAGATTTGATGGGATAAAGATTTTTTTTTTGGTTTGGACAAGAAATTTTTTGGTGCTAGGATGGCAATTATCATGGACAATTTTTTGGCTCATCATGTATCTAAAATTGAAGAAGTCTCTGGTCATCTTATTTTAGTTTGGGTTCTCTTTAAAGACAAGCTCTTAGTTACAATTTTGGGTTTGTATGCTGGTGCTTTAGCTAAGACCAAGTTTAGTCAGACTACAAAAATCAATTTCTATAGTGCTAAGACTATTAACTCCAGCATTTTTGTGGTTCTAGCTGGGAATTTTAATAAGAATAGGTCTAAAAAGAGTATGAGTTTCAAATTTTGCTTGGATCTGGGTTTGATTAATTTTTTTGGTGGGCATCTGCTGATTAGAGCTTTTATTTGGGGCAATTTAAGAGATGCTGAGAAAGTTATTGATTATATTTTTGTAAATAAGAATCTATTATCTGTGGTGGCCAGCCATATGGTTAATTCTATTTCTGAGTTTTTTAATACAGATCACAAAGCTGTTTTTGTTTCAATTGGTTTAGGTGGTTTCTTGAATGTTCAGTTGAATAGTCTATGCAAACAGACTAACAGAAATTGTTGGAAGTTTAGAATCAAAGATGCAAACAATACTAAATAGGCAAGATTTAAAGATTGTGCTTCAACCAGACTCTCAGTAATAAAAGCTGGGTTTTCTGTGACTAATGCTTATGGTGACTTGAATACTATGTAGAATTTGTTGGAAAGAATAATAGTAAAGTTAGCTAATAAAATGTTTTCTAAACATTGGTTCAATGAATTTGAATGTTCCAAAAACAAACATTCTTCAAAATTTTTTGGGTCAAAATTGCTGATTGCCAAAATTGTCAAGAAGTTAAGATTAAGTAACATGATTGGATTTGATTATTTTGCTAAAAAATAGACAACTTTGGATGGTAATGAGACTTTTATGGACATAATTCAGAATAGTAAAAGTTCTATGGTTGTTCTTAAGTATTTATTAAGAGTTTGTAAAAAATACAAAAAGTTCAAGCTTTATAAGTCAAAGTTGGCTAAGAAAATATCTTTTAGGAAGACAATTGAAAAACACATGGAAAGTTTTTGTTCTAATAAAGAGGACATAATCAATACATGTCTTTGGATTATATTAATAAAAATATTTTTTTTGGTGTAATAAATAAAATTAATATGAAGGAACTATTTTTGGTTGTTAATTATTTGCCAAATAATAAAGCTGCCAGATTGTTAGGAATACCTAATAAACTTGGAAAAATTGTGGTGTAGAGATGTTAGTTTGTTTTTTAAGACTGTTGAATTTATGTTTGACTTTGAATGCAGTTCTAATTTTTTAGAAGAGAGCATAGGTTTTGATAATTCCAAAACCTTATAAATGAAATAACATTCTAACAAATACTAGACCTATTGCACTAATCAAGACTGCTCAAAAAATATTATTTAAGATCCTTTCTAATAGAATTTTTTCAAATATAGCAAATTTAATGTTCTTTGTGGTAATAATTTTTTGGTATTAAAAAGTACTTTGACTTAGCCTTCTATTTTTGCCATTGGGTCAGTTGTTAAGAATACTCTGAAGAAAAACAGAGAGTTTTGATTAGTATTATAGAACATGTACAAAGTTTATGATTTAGTGGACTGATAATATTTAAAGACTAGTTTGTATTACATTAAGATATACAGTTAGTTTATCAGATTTTTTGGCAGTATTTATAAGAATTTTATTAATAAAGTAATAACAGATTTTAAACTCTTAAGTGGTTATAGAGTATATGATGGCTTGGATCAGAGTGAAGTTTTTTCTCCACTTCTTTGGAAAATTTTCTATAACCCAGTTTTGTGTAAGATGAAGAGGCATAAACATTTGTGTAGATACTGTATTGATACTAGGTTTGTAGCAAAGACTAATAAGGTTGAGACTATTGGAGAAAAAACTTTTTTTTTAGTGGCTGGTGTCTTTGTTAATGACATGATTTAGGTTAGAAGTTGTTAAGTTTCTACATAATACATTTTAAATATTGCCAATAAGTTCTTTGTTGTTAATAATATTTCAATTAATAATAATAAGACAGTGACTATTTCTATCAATCAAAGTATTAAATCTGTATCATTGTTAATTAATAGTTTACCTATTTTGATTGCCAAAAAGGGTAAGTTACACAGATACTTGGGCATTTTTTTATTCACTAAAAGTCTTTTTAAACCTAGTTTGACTCAGACTTATATGGATGTTTGGTTCTTCTTGAATGTAGTATTAAAGAAAACCATTACAGATAAACAATTTTCTTACTTGGTTTTGGCTGTTTTGCAGCTCATAGTTAGCTATCAAATGCAATTTAGTTTTGTTTCAGCAAGTGTGTGTTACAAGTAAGATGTAATGGTCAGAAAGTATTTTAAGACCAAGACTAGTTTGCCTTATAACTTTCTCAATAAGATTTTATATCATTTGTCTTTGTATGGTTTAAAACTTTTTGAGCAAATATAGTCTAAAGAGAAGTTGGCTTCATTGGTTTTTTTTTCCAATGCTTGCAGTATTTTTGGATGTTTTTTTAAGCATAGGTTTTTGGATCTGCAGATTTTGGAGTGGTCTTTTTTGAATTTTTTACAGTTTCCTGTCAAGTTGTATGTTAGTCTAGTAAATAATTTCTTGGCTGGTATAATGAAAATTTTTTTAAAAAATGAGTTGTCTTTGTCAAACAATCTGTTTACTGCTTTTTGCAGACCAAATAAGTTTTTGATGTTTGGCATTTTAGGGCAATCCTTGTATTATAACTCTGTTTTTTTTTGAAGCAGTTTGGTATTGCATTTGGTGACAGACTTCTGGACAAAAAAAAAATATAATAGACTGAAAAACTTTTTAGTGATAGAAAAAATTGGATCTAAAAAGTTTTGTGTCTTATTAATTTACACTAATATTTGAATTTATGAAAAAAATTTGTTTTATGAAAATTTAGTCTACTATTGTTCTTAGATTATTTGTGCTGAATGTCTTGAAATCCAAGGAGTTCTGTAATATTCATAATTGTTTATTGAAGATTTGGTCTAATTGTATTAAGGTTATACTGATAAGTTTTTAAAAGGTGTTGGTTTTGCTGGGATGGCTGCTTATTTTTTGGCTGCTAATATGGGTATTAGAATTAGAATGTATAAGCTGTTATCTTCTATTTTAGCTAAGTTGCAGGCTGTTGTTTTGGCTCTGAAGTGTGTTCTATCTTTATGTGTTATAGTTTTGTATCTGGACAGCCAATTTGTAATTAATACTTGTGTTTTCAAGATTTTGTTTATAGTGTCTAATTTCCACAATCAATGTTGGATAGAGAGATTGTATATAGTTAATCTTATTAGAGATAAAAACATTTTGGTTACTGAAAATACTGCTGTGTCTAGTAATGCTCATCATTTTGTTTGTGATCTGTATTAGTTAATTTGCTGTGCTCATTGGAAAACTGGTCTTGGTTTTAATATTGTTTCAAGTATTATGATCAAAGAAGTAGATTGGACTACTATTGCAATAAGTTGGCATTCTGATTTACACATGTTTTCTGAGTTTACTAGTAAGAAATCGACTAATCTGCACACATACATAATAAAAGCAGTACACAGACAGCTGCTGATAGCAGTTAAGAAGAAGTTATATAACAGAAATTATTTTAAGGTGTTGTGCTTGCTGTGTAATAAGGTGGAGTTGTTTGACCATGTTTTTACTTGTTTTAGTGATATTGGTCTCTGTGAGAACATTTTAGTTGAGACTGCTGAAAGATAGATGTTATTAACAGGTTCTTTTTGCTTGCCTAATTCTGCCATTTTGCACTTGTTTTTAATGTATGTTTTAAATGTAATTCTGTATATTGCAATTTGCAAGGGTTTTGTATTAAAGAATTAGTATGCTAAGACAGTTTTAGTCTTTAAAGAGAAGAAAAAAACTGCTCTGACTCTGATTGAATATGTTTAGTTTGTGGTGGAATTGTATTACACTAAAATGTGATTGATTAGGTCCAAACATAGAGTGAACATAAAAAAAACTGGTTTGGTCAAGAATAATAGTTTGATTGTGGACTTGTCTTACTGTGTGATGTCTATATTGTTTAATAAAGTGGTATGTATGCTTAGTGTTATTAAATCTTTTGCTGTTAGTTTTGGTAAACACAAAATGTGTTATTTTTTCTTTGGTTTAAGTGGTAATGCTTTTATTAATATATGTGTATAATATTGTCTTGACTGGCCTAAGTGATTAAGCATATGTAGCAAATATATAAGCTGTATTTTTTTTTTTTATTCATTTTACAAGTAAAATCCAAACACTACCTAGTGCTATACATCAAAAAAATGATCTAAACTAGGTGTGAATTATGCATTTTCTATATGTGACCAGCCACTTGGGCTGATCAAAACAATATTATACAGCTATGTGAATTAAAATTGAGTTACTTATACCTGAAAAAAACAAACAAAATTTGCAAAAGCCAAAATAAACACCAAAAGCATTGACAATGCCAAGCAATTTGACTATTCCAGCTGATAATCCTGAAGCCAAACCAGAAACCGAGATGAAAACCAAACCATCAAGTAGAATCAACCCATTTTTCTCCATATAAACATGATGTTTAGCACAAACTGACCAGATATCACTTCTAAAAGCAAGACTAAGAAAGCACACAAATTTGACAATCTCCAAACCAGCAATCTTGAGATTGGGAAAGACAGTAACCACCTTGTGCAACCAACCATTAAAAACAAAATCCTTATAAAGAGCCATGGACAAAGAAAAGTCAGAAACACAGGATGACAACAGTTGTAATATGCCTAAAGAAGAATAAGAGAAACCAGAAACCACCTTCCAGAAGTCCACATAAGATTCCAATAACTAACATTGAACAGAATCATCAATCTTACAAGAAAACACATGATCTGATGTCTCCACATTACCACAATATAAGCACAACACACTTGGATAGAGTTTATTATAAAAGTGCTTCCAAATGGCAACTGGTAACCAGTAGTGCAAAGCTTTCATAAAATAAGTATGTGCATTAGCTAAGAGTCTGCTAATGAAACTGGCAGTCATGTACAAGTTAAGGTGTTATACCAAAGATAAGCAGAGCCAATTGACCTTAGAAAGCAAACTGCCTGCCAAAAACTTGGAACCAGAACCAACCTTCCAGCACACATGACAAACCGAGTAACAAATATCATGGACAAAATGTTTGGAATTGCCAGAGACAACACTACCATCAGCCATTATGAAGCATTCATCTAAGCAAGAAGGAAAATACTAACTGGATAGAGAAGTGTCACCAGTAATTATGTCAGCATGCTCATTTTCTAAAACACCAGAGTGATTTTTAATCTTATGTCAGCTGACCTTCAAATTCTTACTCTAAATAACATTGACAATATGATGACATTTAATCCAACACCAATTACAAAAGTCAGGACACACCAGATCCAGTTCCAATCTACAGACATCCAGAGCAGATTGACTATCTGAAAACAATTTAACAGAGCTCAGTAAGAGAACACACTCCAGAGCCAGTGCAATAGTCTACAATTTGGCCAAAGTAGATGACATTAAATCTGACACACCAATACCCAAACCCAAATCAATGTCCTCAAAAAAAGTGGCAGTACCAGCTCTACAGCCAACTATGCCCAGATTACTAAGGGACCCATCTGTATATACCAACAAACTGTCAGTACCAACTTGCAAGAAATGATCACAAACAGAAACAAAATCATGAGATTTAAGAATGTTTAAAGAAGCAACACTATTTAAAACTGAGAGATGAGTAAGAGAAAAACTCTCACCATTGAAAAATACAACAAAAAGCCTGAACCACTCAGGAACAAGACCACAAGAGTCTAATCTCTTCCAACATTTGAAGATGTGCCAATTAAAGACAGAACTATGATGATCACAAAGTTGATTTACAAAGACAATACCATATTATCAAAGAGAAGGGAGAAACCTAAGAAACTGTGACTTACCCAAAACAGCAGACATAGAGACCTCACCACAAAACCAAAAAAAATTGGCCAAAAAGCCACTCAGGAACAAATTGCAATCAAGAAAAACATGAACCATATCCACCAGAAAGTTATCAGAAGCACTGACATGAATACAAATAAGAAAACTCAATAGATGAACAAGACACCAACACAGAATTTGCAAGTCATGGAACCTGTGAAAGAACAAATAACTTAGAGTTTACAAAACTAATAAGAGAGACTACCTTGCTCTTAGACTGAACTTGAAAGAAAGACTTCAAACCATAAAAGAAAGGGTAATAAATTGTATTACTAGAAAAATCAAGTGGTAGGCCAGATTTAAGCTTTAAGCCCTTATAAATCAAAGCATCCCACTTGTTGCACATACCAACAGGAACAAAGCTGAACTGCATCTTATAACTAACTATAAGATAAAAAACTGCCAATACCAAATATAAGAGCTGCTTATCTAAGACAGCCTTTTTTAGGACCAAA
Source organism: Geosiphon pyriformis (assembly GCA_016748015.1). Lineage (NCBI taxonomy): Eukaryota > Fungi > Glomeromycota > Glomeromycetes > Archaeosporales > Geosiphonaceae > Geosiphon > Geosiphon pyriformis. The sequence continues at coordinate 105,228 of JAAOMT010000295.1, forward strand.
TTGGTAAAAAAATGAACATCTGAATTTGTCTTTGCCAAACTAGGCTTTGATAAACCCTTAGTCAAGAGAAAAATACCCAAATATTGATAAGATTTATTCTTTTTGGCAATGGAGATTGGTGAGCCATTAATAGAAAGAAAAGAGTTACTGACTCTGCTATTGATAGGAATAGCCATTGTTTTGTCATTATTGATAGAAATGTCATTTATCCGAAAAAATTCACTAGCAATGTCAAGAATATGTTGAGTAGCTGCCTGACTACTACCAATCCAAATTGTATCATCAATGAAAGTGCCAGCAGCAAAAAAAGAAGAGAGTCCAGTCTGAGATTTAGTGCAACCACTTCTGAAAACAAAATGAGAATTCAACCTATATCCACACACACTTTCCTGACACTTGATTTCACACAACAGAGGATCATAAAATATATGCCACAGCAGGAGCAAAAAAACCTCTCCCTGGTCCAAACTATTATGTACTCAATACCCATCTATCAAACCAAAATCTATCATAACACGGTTGGTACAATTCCTATAAATACTACTAAAAAATTAAATAAACTTGCTGTACATATTAATCCTAACTAAACTCTTTTCAAGATACTCTCAGCCAACTGAATCATATGCTTTCTGCATGTTTTGTAAAACCAGCCAAAGCTCTTGATTCTTTTCCAAAGTATCCTTAACAACCAAACCAATTACAAAAATAGGGAACTGGGTTGTTATATCCTTTAAAACCAAAAAATTGTCTCCACAAAGGACATTAAAATTGCTGCATGTTGAAGAAATCCTATTAGAGAGAATTTTGGAAAGAATTTTACAAGCTGTTTCAATTAAAGCAATAGGTTGAGTATTTGTTAAAATATTTTCTCATTCATAAGGTTTGGGAATCATTGAAACCCAAGCCTCTTTCTATGAACTGGGCACAGATTCTCCAGACAGACAAGAATTTAAAAGCACTAAAAACATATCCAGAACCATCTTATTACAATGTTTCCAAAGCTCATTTGATATACTTGAGAGACTAGTAGCTTTGCCATTAGACAGAAAAAAAACCACTTCAAACAATTCATCAAATTTAATTGAGCACATAACACTGGAGAAAGCTTTATTAAAAACATACTCCAAAGGTTAATATTGATAACACCAATTACCAAAGACATTATCAACTATCTGATGCTTCTTAGTTCAACCTTTCATGATTACATCTATCTTAGACTTAACCAAATTGGGATCCAAAATCAGTTTATCATCAAAAACCAGATGGTTAAGTACCACTTTGCAAAATGAGCACTTCAACATACTTCTAATTATATGACCTTTATTTACCTTAAAGCTCTCCATTCTCTTATCTATAGCAGTTTTGATGTTGATCTCTTTAGTCCTTAGAGACTTAGCAAGTTTGGATGTGCAATAAGATCTTTTAGCACCAAAGAAAACAAAACAAATACGATCAGGGGTTGTATCAGAGTCCACAATATTCTAAATGACTAAGGTCTTAATATTTTCCAGAAAAACCCAGCACTTTATAAGAGAATCAAAATTCACAACACTCTCTTCACGAAAAGCCTTAACAATTCTAGAAACCAAAAGCTCCAATTTGTGAAACCTTGAAGATTCCTTGGTAAAGATATTATCAAATCTTTTGAACTATTTCTTCTTGAACACTTCATTAGCTAAAAGAACTATCACCTTGTGAATAATATCTCATAATACATCCAGATCTAAGAATTTTGTGGTGGTAGCAAACTTATTTAAAAACATTACCACATTGGCTGATGTAGCACTTCTAAAATTGTTTTATTTAGCCTTATTAGTACTCTTGAAATCAAACTTTCACCAATTCCTATTCACTTGCTTGCAAAGAGAGTTCAACTGCATATCTAAAAGTCCACCCAAACTCACAGATACAGAAACAGCCTAATGATTAGTATCAAAAAATTCCCCAACATCACACACATTGTGATCCATTACAACATTAACCAAGTTTGAAGAAACAAACAAAAAGTCAATTGTTTTAGCCACACCATAAGAGTTAGTCCAAGTAGATGTCTTTACAAAAGAACTTCTACTCAAGAAGTTGACCAAACCAAGATCTAAACACTTTTTGAAACTGGCACACTTATGAGAGCCATTTTCATTAAAGTTGTCACCCAGAACAACAAAAAAAGACTCATTTACAGCTTTAGCAATCATAGAGTTAATTTTACCAGCTTGGGAGAACCGAACTGACAAAGAAGCACCAACATAGAGCCCCAAAATCAAAACAGAAAGTTTGCTTTTGAAAAGTAGTCTGATAGAGAGAAGTCGACCAAGAACCTCAGAAATTTTACATACATGATGAGCCAGAAAAATGTTCATAATAATGACAATACCAGAATCCAAGTTACTAAAGTCTGTATCAGAAGTGAAAACACAGATACTATCAAACCTATCAGCAATCCACAGACAAACCTTACTCCATAACTTGGTCTCAGTAATAATTAAAATCAAATTGTCCATATTCTTGTGCCAATGAACAATATCCTTATGTTTTGTAGAATTGTTCATATTCCAAACATTGCAAGTAGCAATTTTTCAAACTAAACTGATTATTGAAATAGAAAAAGAGCTAATAAACCCAAACTAGAACACAAAGAGTCCAATTTTGCCAATACTGAATTAACCAAAACTTCCAGAGCCATCATTTTTGATTCCAAACCACCCACCTTAGTGGTAAGCATCTTTGAACTGCTCAAACTTAAGTCAGGAGTAGCATCATTGATTACTGAGAGAATAGGAGAAGAGGGCACCACCATGTTATCCACAGCCATATCCGAATTCAAAGCTGAGTTCAAGGGAGGAGTGACAAAAGAGAGAGAAACATAAGATGATAATGACATCAGCACCAAATTCACAAAGCTCAATTTTCTTAAAATTTCTGAAATCTGATCTGACAAAAGCTCCAAAGAGTGCTCCAAAAAAGCCATATGGTTGGACAAACCAGAATCATCAAGAAGGTCAGAAGTTATTACTAAAGATTTTGTACTCAAAAACAAACCAGCACCAGAAAGAACTGACAAGGCCATATAAAAAAGAGAGCTACTTGCAATTTGAATCCAAGTTTTTCCACCAAAAAAAACCAGATGAACAACCAGAGTCTGCTTTCTCTTATAAATGTTAGCCAGATGGACCTGATCCTGAAAAGACACCATTTACTTATAACAAACCTCAGAATTTCCACCAACCAAACACACATCAGAAATATGACCAAATTGTTTACATTTGGTGCAACAAGCCAAAGAAAGACCAGTCTAGCACAAATTCACATCTTTATAAACTGGAACAGAACCAATAGCAGCCAATTTGGATGCTTTATTATCGAAACAAACTACTGCACATCTATCACAAACATATGAATCAGGATTACAACCAATAAAACAGGTTTTTCTACCATATGAATCTAACAAATCTGATAAATTATGAGCAGTAGTGCCCATTGGCAAAGTGTACAACAAAGTCCGATGACAATCCCTGGCCATTCATAAATCTTTGTCATTTATTGCCAATGCAACATGAACAGAATTTTTACTCATGAGAACCAACTATTTGGAAGCAACTGAACTAGCCACATCTGATGATTCAAATTCCATTAGAGCTTTTTGTCAAAGTCTAATCAGTTGCATCCTAATTGAAATCACCTAACCAAACTTAGAGAACACTGACTCAATCACCAATTTGGGAAAATTCATTGAGATCTTCTTGACTATTACTTTCCAATCTGAATGGCTGTTTGGTTTCCTAACATCAATATTTACCAAAAATTTTTTACTGATTACTATTTCTCTGGCTTTGATTAAACTTAATTCGAAAATAAAAAAAGATCTAATAATGTCTGGAAGTTTTAAAAGAGCAGATGTCCTTTCACAACCATCAACCCAATAAAAAATCTTTTCACAGCAATCAATTTGTCACCAATAGTTTTGCCAGACAAGGCAGAAATTCTAATATCCAACATAAAAGACTTAACTGGATCAAAAACACATATTTCCAAAGCATGTGATCCAATAGAGAGCAATTTTTTGGAGCCTGCAAACTTAAAAGATGGAAAAGCCACCAAATCTTCATTATTACTTAAAACGTCAAATGAAGGAGTCTTCAGGAATTGATCTAACACATATGTGCAAATGTGCATTTTCCTGGGAGTGGTATTATTCTTTATGTCATCAACCACAAAAACATCTAAGTCAGCATAACTAGTTTTCTTAGCGACAGTATTTTTCATGTTTTTTAAGTCCAACAGACTGCTTATGCTACTTGTTTTGCTTTTCATTTTGCTGCCCCAAGATTTCAAAAACTTACCATTAACATTGCCAACATTAGCCAGGCCCAATGGGCCAGCAGACAAATTAACCATACTAATGCCAACTTTGGAATTTTTAGACTTCTTGTAAGATGCACTATGAAAGTACACACTATTAACTCTTTTTTTTTTTGCATCAGGCCAGGTCTTTAAACCAGCAGAAACAGATACAAAGCCACCAGCAGCAAGATTTATTGGTTTTATGTTCACAAATAAAGGTATGTCTAAAGAAATAATTGAAAGTATGAAGGGAAAAGGGAGTAGAAAAACTTTTTCTTCAGCAATATCTCACTCTCATTGTAACTGGGGGATCAACAAGAGAAAGTTTTTAATTACTGTATTTAGTTTGAATTACTTAGTTTGATTCTATGTACTAGATAGCAATTGGGCTTTATTTGTAAAATCTCATAATAAAAAAAAATTATAATTTGAAATTTATTTTATATTATTTATTTTTGTGAATTTTATTATTAATTTTTAGTTATATTATATTATTTCTTATTATTTAACAAAAATAATTATTAATTTATTAAGATTTAATTAACTTTAAATCTATAAATTTTTTCAAAATATCCATCTTTTTATTATTAAATTATTATTATTTTTTACAAGTAAATTTTATTAATATTTAATACAATACAACTATTTAAAATTTTAAATTAAATATATGTATTTTCTATATACAATTAGTTACTTAATTAATTAAAACAATACTACAAAACTATATTAATTAATATACTAATAAATATATTAGAAAAAATATATTATTACAATTAAATTTTTTATTTTTTAGTTTTTATTTATTTACTTAATTATAATTAGTCATTTTATTTTTAGAATTACTTATTAATATAATTATTAACTTAGTTATTAATGTGATTATTGACTTAATTATTAATTTGATTATTAATTAAATTATTAGCTTAATTATTAATTTTTTTTAAAAATACATAAGCAAAACTTTTAAAAATTATAAAAAAACATTTATACTTAAATTATATTTAAATTAATACAATAATATTAACTTTTTTATTTTTTTTAATTTGTATAATTGTTAATTTTTAAAAAGTATATTGAATAAATATTTATTGAAAAATACAATTGATATTTTATATTAAAAAATATTAACTTGTTAATTTAATTATAATAATATAACTAATACTTAATCTAAAATTAATAACATAATTTTTAGTTATTTTTAATAAATTTACAATACTTTATAATAATACAATTAAAAAATTTTAAATATTTACAAATGTTAAATTATTATTTTTCAATAAATTATCTTATTTTATTATTAATAACAGCTTAAAATTAGACAATTATACAAAATTTTTATGATTAACAATCAAATTTTATACAAAATTAACTAATTTAATATAATAGTTTTAGTATTATCAAAAGTTATTTTAGTTTCTATTAACTAATTTTTGAAAACAAACTTTTTATATAAAACTATATACAAACTAATATTAAAATAATATAAGATTAGTAATTAAAATATTATTATTAATACCAAATTTATATCAGTTAAAGTTTTTTTTAAAAAAAATTATTTATTTAACAACTTTTAATAAACAAAAAAATCCAAGTTATAAACAAAAACATAATTTAAAAACTCTATTTTTTTATAATATATATATATATATTAATAATAGACTTGTTAATAAACTTAATAGTGATATAAAAATTAGAATACTAAATTTAAACAGTATAAAATCAATTAATATTACTAATAAGCAAAATAATTGAAATCTTAGAATTTAAATTAATCTTTTATAAAAAATATTTAATCATATTATTTATTAATTTAATAAAATAATACATATTATTAGAAATTACTTTATTATTTATTATTAAAAATTTTTTTTTAATATTATTATAAAAAATAAGTGTTGAAAATATAATCTAATTTATTAATATACTTAAATAATTTTTTATTTTTATTTATTTAATAAAAATATTTTTGTATTTAATCAAGTTTTTAATATAATAATATTTTATTTAGCAAAATGCTTAATTTTTAATATTAATTTAGTTTTATAAGTATCTAAAAATGTCTAATTATTCAAAAAGTTATAACAACAAATAATACTAAAACAATATTTTATATTTTAGTCAATATAAATAATAGTAAATCAAAGATTTTAACATCTATATTTAAATTTATGTTAAAAAAATAGACAATAATACTATTAACAACACTAAAAAAGCCAAAGTTTTTAATAAATTTATTTGTAAAAATCAAAATTTTAGACAAAAATACAGTTTGTAAACCAAAACAAATAAATATAAAAACATTTATATCTGACTAATTTTAAATAGTTTTTTATTTAACTACTATTAATAATAAAATCTAAAATATAAGTAAACTAAAAAAAAACCAAATCTTTGGAATTTATATGCTTTTAATAATAAAATTTTATATATAAAACATTATTTATAACTATTTAATAATAATTTAACAAAAATAATACCAAAACACTTAAGAAATCTAACAATTCAAAAAACTTAATATATTTAAGACAAAAATATTATATTTAAAATAAAAAACATTGAATATATTAATAATTAAGAAAATTTATTTTATAAAAATATTTTTACAATATTGGCCAGAAAATTGTTTGTAGAATTGACTTTTAATTTGACTAAAAAACAGAAAAAAATTTAAAAAACTTAATTTATTATTTATAAATCTAATAATTTGTATTTAAAAAATCTGCCAAGAATACTTTTAGTATTAACAAAACATATTATAGAAATTATCTTATTTTTAGTCTGAACTTAATTAAATAACTTTAAATTATATAATAATAAATAGTAAATAACATTACTTAAAAAGTTTTTAGATAAATTAAACTTATATTTTAATTATTTTTTAATTAAATAATCTTATTTTTTATATATGTTTTTGTTAATAAAACTAAATTAAGTTTTGTATTTTATAATAAACTATAATATAACCAAAACCAAATATGAAAACTGCTTATTAAAAATAGTTTTATATAATACTATTAATAAAAAAAACTTTATATTTATCTTTTTTAAATTAAAACCAGAAAGATTTTTTGTTAACAAAAAATACTTAGATATTAATGAAACTTATTAAGTTTGGCAATTATAATTGAAAAACTATTTATACATAAAAAAATTTTCTTAATTTTTAGATTAATAAAAATAATTACTATTTTATTTATATTGATCAAAATAATAGTAATATTAAAAAACTTATTAACAATATTCAGAATGATTTATATTGTTGTATAAAAATTATTAATTTAAATTGTATTATTAATAAAAATATTAGCAGTTAGATAAAATATTAATTATATATTAAATTTAATTCTGTTAGTTTTTATAATAAACTTAAAATTCATTTAATATCCATAAATAAATTTCTGTTTTTTAATCTTGCACAAAAAAAAATCCTAAAAAATTCTTCAAAAAAAATTAAAAACACTTTACTTTAATTTAAACTATCATGTACAATATAATTTTTTATTAATTTAAAGTTAATTATAATTTTATTTGTATAATTATTGTAAATATTTCTAAAAAATTTGATAAATTAGTTGTATATCTTAATTTTCTTCAAATTATTATTTAAAAATAATCAGTCTATAAAATTATAAACTTTATATATATTTTAAAATACTAATTACATTTTTCTGTCTTTTTTCAAAGCATTTTTAACAACAAATCTAATAATAAAAATTGAAAATTAAAATAAAATATTTTTTAGTACTAAAAAGTTTTTTTTTTTTAAATTTTAAACTTGTTATAAACCACTGAAATTTGATTAGATAGAATTTTTTTTATAGTTTTAATTAAAGTAATTAGCTTAGTATTTATTAAAACATTTTTTTATTTATATAGTCTTAAAATTATTAAGACTTATATTTTTTTAAGTATTCAAACGGTTTTTTTTAACAAACACATATTTAACAAATCTAAAAACCAGACCAAAATAAATTTATTACAATATTTTTATATCTTATTGATATTTTTAAAAAAACTTGTGAATTTTTTTTAAAAAATTTTTTAATAATTATAAAAATTTATCTAAGCTAATTTACTTCATAATATTAGAAAATATATTGTTATTAATATAGTTTAAAAGAGCAAACCAACTTTATTAATAAGAATAAATTGCATTTTTAAGTACATGTTTTTTGATCCAATTTTTTATAATCAAATTTATTTTGTTCTTAATTATATTAAATTGCAAAATTAACTTTTTATTATTAACTAAGCAATTTAAAACAACTTTTTTAATAAACTGTTTTAACACACTTCTAATTATCAAACTTTTATTATTAATAAAAGTTTTTATATATTTAATAATATTATTTTTAATATATAAATTCTTAATAATTTTAAATTTAGATATCTTACAAATCTTATAAGGCTTCTTAATATAAGTTAAATATTGTTCTATTATACTATTATTAAAGTTACAAATTAATAATTTTAAAAATTTTATAGCTAAATTTAAGTTAAATTTGATCTATTTATTTACCAAAACTTAAAACTTTCTTAAATTATTTAATTTAAATCATTTAAATTTTATATATAAGCAATTTTAACTTAAAAGATTTAAAAAATACAGTATTTTTGGCCAAGCCATTATCTTAAAACCAAACTTTTAAAAATATGACATTAGCCATAAAATACAAACTTTTATTAAACAATATTTATATTCTATTAAAATTAGTTTTATTTTACAAAATCTAAAATTATTTACAATTTACAAGATAGTATCCAAAAATAAATTATTAAATTTTTCTTAAACTTTTTTGTTAATAATATTAATCTTGTATTTTTACTTATTTTTATTGGTTTGCTTATGTACTAAATTAAGCTAAAAATTAAAAAAACTTTTCAATTTAATATTTACTAATAAAGCTAAATAATCAATATTGAAAAACTTATTAAACTAATATATTTATTAATTATAAACTGAATTTTAAACTATTATTTATCAAAATAAATTTTATATATTTTTTTACAACTTTAAAAATAAACTATATAGACAACTTGTATAAATTAAAATTATTAAAAAAATTAAACAAATTTAAATTCAAGAATTTCTTAAAGCTAATATTATAACTTAAATTGTTTTTATTAAAATTACTATTTAAAATCATAAAAGTACTAGTACTTAAAATATTAATAATTTTAAAATTAATATATAAACTTAAATTAATATTTTTTTCAAAGTAGTACCAGTATATAAACTTAAAATAATAACTATTTATTTATTTTTAAACAATAATCAATTTAATAATAGTTTACTAAAAATTTCAAAAATCTTAAAAATATGGTTGACTAAATAATTATTCATAATTATTGTAATATTAGGATCCAAAAAACCAGAATTTAAATCTAAAATAAAAATTTGTACATTAAAATAAAAAAAACATTGTTGATATATTATTAATTATTAATGCTTATGTTTTATTAACAAAAAAAACTGAATAAAAAATAAAAACTTGTTTTTTTGTATATATATATATATAATATTGTTTATTAAAACTATTAAATAACTTTTTACCATAATTTATTAACTTTCTATTAAGCACATAAATATTTAAAACATAATTATTCTACTTATAACTAATACATAAAAAAAATATTAGATTAGTTTAACACAAACTTATATTTTTAAAATTAAATAAATAATAGTTTTCTTAAAAATAGCAAAATTAAAACAAACTACAATATAATAAACTTATATATATATAACTAAATTATATATTATTATACAAGTTTTTCAAAAAAATTTTAGATATTGTAAATTATAGTGTTTATAAAAAACATATATAGAAAAGTATAATACTAATTTTTTAAGTTCTATATATATTTGTCTGTAATAACTTTGGTTATTTACACAAAATTTTTATTTAACAAAATTAATTATTTAAAAATAACTAATTTAATAGTATTAATACTCTTAAACTTAATTAATACTTTTTGTTAAAGATTAATTAGTTGTATTTTGATTGTTTTTACTTAATTAATTTAATATATGTTAATATTATTATTAATTTAAAAAAATTAATTGGAATTTTTTTGATAATTTTTTTTTAATTTAATCTAATATTGACCTATTTCAAAGTTTTTTTTTATTAGGCATTTTAACGAGCAAAGTCCAACTGCTATCTAGTACATAAAACCAAACTAAGTAGTTCAAACTAAACATGACTCATGCACTTACTATATGTGGCTAGCCACTCAGGCCAAACAAGGCAACACTATACTCTTATATCAACACTCACATTGCCATCCAGATCAGAGAAAAAACAACATGGCCTATAACAACCAAAGCTAATAGTAAAAGATTTGATGATACCAAGTAATCTAACCACCCCTTTAGACAACATTAAAGACACACTACAGAAAAGACCAGAAATCACACCTCTATCAACAACCAAGCTGGCCTTCTCCATCCGCACCCTGTGTTCAAATCTTACCAACCACATCTTCACATGATGTAATTCCACAACAAACCTAACAAAATTGACAATCTCATTAACTGTTCACTTTTTATCATCAAAAACACTCCAAGTCTTCTCATATCATTTGCTCAGTACAAAACCTTTATAAACAACAAAATACAAGCTGACATCCAAAAAACAAACAAACAAAGCCCACAAAATAGTGGAAGATAACAAAACACAGACACCAGCCACAGAAATCCAATAGACAGAAGCCTTAGCCAGAACCTCATTGCGAACAGCTACATCCTGAACACATGTAAAGGCATGATCCTAAAACTTTATCTTGTCACACAGTAAGCACATCACACCAGAATACCTCTTATCATACAACCTCTTCTGAACTGCCACTGGAAGACGCCTGTGCACAGCCTTTATCAAATAAGTACACAAGTTCAAAGAACTCTGACTAGTGAACCCAGCAAGCATGTAAGAGTCGGGATGTCATACTTTTACAGTAGAAATCCAGTCCACACCTCCAACCAGCTCATCAAAAACCACACCATAACCAGGTCTAGCCTCCCAATAAGCATGACTAACAGACTGGAAAATATTCCTAACAAAATGATGAGCATTATCAGAAACTGCAGTGTTCTCAGCCACCAAAAACCACTCATGAATCTCAGCCAGCAGTATGAAAGGAGACCAAATAGCCTCTTCAGCTGCCAAATCAGTTTTAACATTGTTAGAGATACCAGAATGTTCCTTAATTTTAACCCAAACCACCTCAAGATCTTTATCCCAAATCAAATTAAAAATATGATGTCTCATCAATCAGCACTGGTTTTGAAAATCAGGCACAGCGAACAACAATTTTAACAAGCAAGAATCAATAGCAGTCTGGCTGTTAAGATACAAAACCAACTTATATGAAAACAGAACACATTCAAGAAACAAAGCAACAGCCTGCAATTTAGCAAGAGTAGATGACAAAAAACCATGAACTGCAATCCCAACACTCAAATCCAAAGCCAGAAAATACACAGCTACACCACAAGTGACATCAGCAAAGCCAGCCTCTTTCAAAGACCTATTAGTATATACCTCAAAGCAATCAGACCAGACATCATGCAAGCCATCTTTTACAGCAGAAAACACATCAGACTCCAAAATATTCAGACTACCAGATCAACCAGATCCAGTAGAGCTGGGCGAAAAAGAACCTTAGACTAACAAAAACTCAGATGCAATCAAGAACCAGCAAGGTACAGGGCCTCAAGGATCCAATCTTTTTTAATGATGAAAAGTTTTCTAATCAAGCACACTACCCTTTTTGCTCAACAGATGGTTGCCAAAAGCAACCCCAAATCTCCTTAGAAATTAGACAGAATTAAAATACAAAGAATTCCTAAGAATTGACAACATCGGAAAACAACCAGGATTATGAAAGGCATTGGGAAGGTTATTCACCAAAGAAAGTTCATTATCCAAAAAAATCTTTACAATCCCAGCCAAAAAATTGTTAACTGGACTAACACACAGCTTGACAGGAAACTGGAATAAGTTTAGAGGAGCCCAACCAAGAACTTGCAAGTCCAAAAACCTATAATTGAACAAACATCTAAGAACACCAGAAGTATTAGAAAAAAATCCAGAGCAGCAACCTTCCCCTCAGACTGCACTTGCTCAAAAGTCTTCAAGCCATACAAAAAAGGGTGATACAAAGCAGCATTAGAGAAATCACAAAGCAGACCAGCCTTGAACTTAAGACCTTTTCTAACTATAACATTCCAATTGCGACAAATACCAAACAAAACATAACTAAACTGAGTCCGGTAGCTAATAATAGACTGCAAAATAGCAGAAACTAAGTATGAGTACTTTTTATCTATGATAGCCTTCCTGAGCATGACATTAACAAAAAAACAAATATCAGAATGAGCCTTAGCAACACTTGGCTTAGACAATCTCTCCATAGACAAGAAGATCTCCAGATAATGATGCACTTTACCCTTTTTGGCAATAGAAATTGGCTGACCACAAATATTTAGAGAGGCAACCTTGACACTCTGATTAATGAGAATAGTCACTGTTTTATTATTATTAATAGAGATATCATTGATCTTGAAAAATTCACTGGCAATGTTCAAAGCATACTGAGTAGAAGCCTGACAATTCCCAACCCAAATTGTGTTATCAACAAAAATGCCAGTCACAAAATAAGATGTTATTTCACTAATACTTTCAACCCTGCCTATTTTTGCAACAAACTTTGAATCAATGCAGTACTCACACAACTGTTCATGTCTTCTTACCTTACACAAGAGTGGATTATAGAAAATCTTTTACAAAAGAGATGAAAAAACTTCACCCTGATCTAAACCATCATGAACTTTGTAACCATCTGACAAACCAAAATCAGTTATCACTCTGTTAATCCTGTCTTCATGAATATTACCAAAAAACTTAATAAATTTTTCACACATTTTGATGCACCATAAGCTAGCTCTTAAATGATGTTAACCAACAGAATTATATGCCTTTTGCATATCTTACAACACCAACCAAATTTCTCTGTTTTTCTCAAAAGCATTCTCTACTACCGACCCGACTGCAAACACCAAAGATTGCATGGACATTGTTACCAGTAGAATTTTAGTTATTAATTAGCATAAAATTACTCTTATAATTCTTATAATTAATTAGTATATTAATATCATTTCAAATTATCATTTATTATTTAATCAATTATCACATATCACAATTCAATTAAAATAATCTAATTAGTATAACAAAAAGTAGGATGATCAAATTACACAATACTCTGAACTTTGTAACATTCTAAAATTCGCCGAAATTTACAGAAATTCGCCGAAATTTATAGAAATTCGCCGAAATTATGAATAGTTCACCCAAATTAATCAATAGTTCAGCAAAATAACTTGTAGTTTATCAAAATGTATCTTTAGTTCACCAAAATTTGAGCAAAGAGAAAAAGTGCAAGTTTATAGACTAGTATTACAACAAGTTGTATAAAAGAAGAGCTTTTTTCTTTAAAGAAATGTATCTTACTTTAGAATTATTACTTAGAACCATTCCTACATACACAAAAAGAAATAAATATCAAATAATTTGAAAAACCAAATTCTTTAATTATTTTACTTGGAAAATTTTCAAAACCCAACTAACATTTTAAAATTGATTAGCTACCAATTTCAGTAAACTGTTAGTGACTCCAGGCCTGGATAGAAAACGTTTCCCTTGATAAAATCCTATTTCTTTTATATTTCTTTTATTTTTTTTTTTCTTTTCTTATTACAATCATTAAGGTAGCCTACAGACAAGATTCCTGTAGAAGAGTTGACTTTCACAGCAAAGTAACTACACATTTTTAGTGAGCTTCCAGACAAGCAATTTCTGGGAAAGAGTTGACATTTACTACAATGTAACTACATAAAGTAACTGGCAAGGAATTTGCCATTCCACTTATAAGTCCAGCAGTTCAAATTATAGGAGATACTTTGAAGATAAATTCAGTTATTGGAGGTTCAAATACTTCTAGAAAATGTGAATTTGCAACCAACAAACATTTACAACATTCAAAAAAAGAGACCAAAAACCTCCAGTAACATTTGGTGCTCTCCCACAGAAATAACATAGCAAACAACAAACTTCAAAGTGGCGACCACACCAGACACAACAAATCTAAAGCATTATCAGTCAATTTACACCCATTGCAAGCAAAGATTCAACATCCCAGACAGAATTGAAATTGTTGAAAGAACACTCTACCAATATATTGAAAACTGTATCAACAATTATCTTTTTGGAAATTACAACATTGCAGAAGTGAAAAGCAATCTCTACAATAATCTAGTACACTATTCACGGTTGAAAACTGAAGACCTTAACAGTGAAACACTTGCCACCTACTTTTAAGAACTCAATTACAACATTATCAAGTATTGTGAAGAAAAATACCCAGTACAGTCTAAATACTTTTTTGACTTTGAATTAGAAACAGAAACAGGCAACAAAGACAAACAAAAAGTAAAACAACACTCAAGAACCGCTCTAAACACTCCAATACTACCAAAAACAACTGCCAAACACTTGCAAACACCTGAACAAGAAACCAGTGTCAAATTACCACTTTCTATTACACCATTTCCAATTTCACTTGTTTGACCACAAACACCAAATTCACTACTTAACCATTTCTCCAGACCAGAAGATTTTCAGTTACTTAAAAATCCTACTCAACAGCAGGAACCTATATCAACAAGTACCAATATTATTGAATACTTGCAGGAAAATGAAAGTGATCATTCAGAAAATTTGGAAAGTGAAAAAACTGAATCAGAACAAGGAGAAGCCACAGAAAATGAAGAGGAAATAGCAACTGCTTATATTGCAAAGATTCTAAAATTTACTGGTAAAAATAATGATACCAGTCCTCAAGAATGGCTCGACAAAGTTCAAAAAGCAGGAGATGCAAATAGTTGGATTGTAGCAAGAATGCTTAAAACAATTCCCTACTTTCTTTAAAGAACAGCAGAAGAATGGTTTGAAAATTTAAAAGAACCATTTGAGAACTGACAAGCATTCAAAGATGCTTTCTTACAACAATTCACTGACAACAACACTTTTATCACTCTCTGCAATCACTTTCACAATATCAAACAAAAAACATCTGAAACTGTTATGACTTATCTTGGAAAATTCAACAAACTTTTTAGATGAATTCGACAATTGGAAACCAATGATTACTATTCTGATGCTTAAATTCTAGATCAGTTTATAGCAGGGTTAAAAAACAAACTAATTAAAAAAGTCTACCCATATGCTCCAGCAGACTTAGCAACTGCCATTAGACATGCAAAGAATTATAAAATGGCTATGGAAGAAGCAAACTACACCAAACTTGTTAACTTGGCTATTGGAAAAACCAGCTCAGCAGCTGAAAAAAAGATAGACCAACTCACAAAGAAGGTTGAAAGCTATTTTACAAACCAGCAACAACAGCAACAACAACCACAAAAATATCAACCACCACAGCAATACAACCCAAACAACTTTAGACCACTATCCAACAACCAATCTCAAAATTGTCACTATTGTGAAATTCCAGGACACTGAAAACGAGATTGCAGAAAACTACAAAGAGACCAAAAAAACAGGAGTAATCAATTTTACTTTTCACTACAACAATCTTATTACCAACCCCTACTACCAACTTATTATTTACCAAGACCACAAATTTAAAACAGCTATTATCAACCAGCTTCACAACCAATTCAACAACAATATTAGCAACCTTTACCAATTCAGCAATATTAGACACCACCCACTCAACAATATCAAGTACCAGCAAGAAGATTGGTTCAACATAACCAATTTACACTCCAAAATCAATTGCAGAGTAACAACAACAGAATTAATCCAAATAACCAGTTGGTTCCTCGAAATTCTGGTTAGCAAAGACCCAATCACTATCACACTTAACCCAGTTATCTTACAATACCAGAGGAATCGGATTTTCAACAATCTGCACTTTCTGAAGGTAAAGTTACAGCACCCAGATCAAATCCTTCTAACAACACTATTCTACCAGCTCAAATTGCTCAAAATGCTAACCTTTCAGATATATTCCCATTCGAATTTGAAGCAAATGAATCACCATTCTTGCTTAGTAATGCAACAGCTAATGAACAAAAAGCTATTACTGCTATGTATACTGAAGTTACAGTAGATGAAAAACCCATCTGACTAATTCTAGACAGTGGATCAGCTGGAAATATTATCACCTACCAGTTAATGCAACAGCTTTAAAGAACTGTTGACAAACCAGCCCAAACTGTAATTGTTATAGCAGATGGTATAAAAAAGACACCAGTAGGAGAAATTGACAATTTTCCATTCACTATTGATGGAATTACCATTTCAGTCAAAGTTTTAGTTATGAATGCATCTCAATACCAAGCTCTGGTCGGAAATAATTGGCTTCTTAAGGCCAATGCAAACTTGGACTGAGAAACTCAGGAATTAAAAATCTCATACTAAGGACAATACACCATGGTACCTGCTACTTGTAGTACTTTTAACAAATAATCAGAAAAAGCCCCAGTATTTGAATTTGAAAAAGAAAAAGAAATGCCACTTACTAAAATCTACATGGCTCTTAGATTAATATCCAATTGGGCTAAAGAAACAGAACAGGAGATTTTTAAAGAATCAAGAAGATGGAAAAAAGTTAGATATTCTATATCAGAACTACAGAAACAACCACTCTATATTCTACTCAAATACAAAGATTACAACAAGAAACTTTCATTAATGGGAGCATGTATTTCTCCAAAAGAGGAATATGAAACTTGTATCTGTTACTTTTGCAAAGCATGCCATAAAGAACGATTTGGATCTCCAAAAAGAAGTGGAAAATAAGACAACACACCTTGCTTTATATGTAGAGATATGTTACCAGAAGAATGCAACTGGATTAATGTTGCAATGAGAGGAGGAGTATGTGATCAAACCTGTCAATATGCTCTATCAATTTTGGAAAATATCAGAAGAGGAACATCATTTGATGCAGCATATAACAGTGTTCTCAATAAACTTTACCACTACTCTCATAATGCTGAAATGATTTTTGACTTAGCAATGGCATTAATCAATTGAGTCACTTAAGAAGATGTCCATCAAATAAAAAAAGCTGAATACATTGAGTATATCATGGAATTAGCTGGATTTGATTATAAAAATAATGCAGAAACATATCACCAAATTGCAAACCACACATATCCGACCAAGGAAGCTCAAATTCAACAATTAGAGCAAATAAACATTCAATTGTGTGAAGAATACATCATGCCTTGCGATGACCAATGGTATTTAGAATGCTATGCTCTTAGCATTCCTCTGTCAAATGAGAATGATAAAAATGAAATTAAATTTGGAGTATCTGAACTAGTAAAAAAACTACCAACCACTCCTATCTATCTTCTTGAAAAGCAACCATCTCTACAACTTAAATACTTTAACAACCATGGCCAAGAAATCAGACCAGAAAAAGCACACGAAATTGATGCTGGATATGACCTAAGATACCCAGGAAAAGATACTTTGGTTCTCTAACCAAAGTCTTTGACAAAAATCAATCTCAAAATTGCTCTTGAAATTCCACCTGGAGCAATGGTTCAAATTGCCTCCAGATCATCATTGGCAAGCAAAAAAATCAATATTAGAAAAGGAGTTATAGATACAGGATATACTAGAGACATTACCATTATATTGCAGAATGAAACAGACAAACCATTCAAAATTGAACATGCTGAAAAAATTGCTCAAGCAATTTACTTATCCTTAATCAATATTTCGGGTTTACAATCAGTTAACAACAGAGAACAATTGGGAAAAAGTGAAAGAGGAACTCAAGGTTTTGGTTCAACTGGACAATTTACAGTTTCAGTAAACATAGCTCTTAAAATACAAAATGAATCTCACCAGATTCTTCAACTTTCCCAACAAATTACCATTTCACTTTTTAAAGAACATTACGAAATTTACACTTGCTCAAAACCCACTACTACCCAACAAATTTTTGAATCCAATGAACAAATCTGTTTGAAGCATGAAATCTTAATTCCAAACGTTTATATTCCCAAAGGAATAAAAAAATTTTGAGTTATATTCTACAACCCCAATAATTACCTTATTGTTTTATTAAACAAATTAAAGATTGGAATCATACACAGCAATATTTTTCAAGATAAAAATCCTTAAATTGTCTCTAATTTTATTGAAATTGTAAGGCACACTTTACTCCCAAATCCAAATATCATTCCCACTATTGAAAACTACCATCTTTTGGAAAAAAAACTCTCTTGTATTAACATGGGTTCCTTAGAACCTCAACAACAAAGACAATTGAAACAATTGATAGCTGAATTTGCAGATATATTTGCAAAAGACAACAATGACTTGAGAAAAACAGACATTGTTCAACATCAGATCCATACAGGAGATGTTCCACCAAAATGTTAAAAAGCTTATTGAGTGCCATTTGCCAACCACCAATTCATCAGAGAAGAGATCCAAAAAATGCTCAATAATGGATTGATTCAACCATCAAGAAGTCCTTGGGCCTCACCAGTAGTTTTAGTTAAAAAGAAAAACGGAAAAATCAGATTCTGTGTTAATTATAGATAACTGAATAGTATTACAATTGGAGATGCCTATTCTCTTCCAAGAATTGATGACATGCTAGATGTTCTAAAAAAAGCCAAGTTTTTCTCAACTTTAGACTTGGAAAGTGGATACTGCCAAGTCGAAATGGACCCAAAAGACCGACCCAAAACAGCATTTACCACCCAGGGAGGAAACTATGAGTTCAATGTTATGCTTTTTAAACTCTGCAATGCACCAACAACATTCTAGCAACTCATGGATGTTGTATATAAAGGATTTTTGTGGCAATCAGTAGTTGTCTATCTTGATAACACTGATGTATACTTACCAAGCTTTGAGACTCATCTTATCCACCTGTGAAAAGTTTTTCAATAATTACGGAAAGCAAAATTAAAGTTAAACATTGAAAAATGTCATTTTGAAAAAACAAGCTTAATCTTCTTCAGACACATTGTTAGCAAAAATGGAGTCAAACCAAATCCTGGAACAATCAGTGCTGTCAAAAACTTTCAAACTCCCAGAAATACCACAGAACTACAAGGATTTGTAGGATTAGTCTTTTACTATTAAAAATTTATAAAAAGATTCTCAAAAATTGCCAAACTACTCAATTATCTTACCAACAAAAATGTACTATACAAATGAACTGAAGAACAACAAAAAGCTTTTGAAACTCTCAAAACAAAATTGACAACAGCCCTAGTTCTTGCTTACTCAGACTTCAATAAATGATTCCAATTAGCCATTGATGCTTTACACATAGCATTTGGTGCCATTTAATCACAATTGGATGAAAATGGCCAGGAACAAGTTATCGCCTATGTTAGCAGAACACTCAAGCCAACAGAACTCAAATATGGCTCAACTGAATTGGAAGCCACTGCAGTCATCTGGGCTCTTAAACACTTTCAACAATACCTGAAGAATAGAAAAAAATTTAACATAATATTTGACAATATTGGCCTCAAATGGCTTAATAAAAAGAAAACTGAACAAAGTGCCAAACAGTCTCAATGGAATAACTTCCTAGCAGACTACAGATACATTGTACATCACAAACCAGGAAAACTACACACCAATGTTGATAGCCTCTCAAGAATGAGACAATATTAATACTAATATCAACACCAACAAAACACCAACAAACTTAACAGCAGAACAAACAACAAAATCAACAACAATAGATCCAGAAGACTGTAGACACAGGAGCAGAGATACTATCAAGATCTAAGAGTTCATGAAGAGAGAGATTAGGATCAGATCCAAAAGGAATACCACTAGAAGACTTAAAGAGTGAGACCATTTGGGCCCAAGATTTGTTACCAAAAGCAGTAGAGCAAGATATTGGAACACATTTTCTTTCATACAATTTAGCAAGCCGAAAACAAACTTTCTTTGAAGCACCCTTTCTGTATAATTCCTTAGATGATGGTGTTACCAGTAAAATTTTAGCTATTAATTAGCATGAAATTACTCTTATAATTCTTATAATTAATTAGTATATTAATATCATTTCAAATTATCATTTATTATTTAATCAATTATTATATATTACAATTCAATTAAAATAATCTAATTAGTATAACAGAAAGTAAGATAATCAAATTACACAATATCCTGAACTTTGTAATATTTTAAAATTTGTTGAAATTTACAGAAATTTGCTGAAATTTATAGAAATTCGCTGAAATTATGAATAGTTCACCCAAATTAATCAATAGTTTAGCAAAATAACTTGTAGTTCATTAAAATGTATTTTTAGTTTGCTGAAAGTAGAGCAAAGAGAAAAAGTGCAAGTTCATAGACTAATACTACAACAAGTTGTATAAAAAAAGAGCTTTTCTCTTCAAGAAAATGTATCTTATTTTAGATTTATCACTTAGAACCATTTCTACACACACAAAAAGAAATAAATATCAAATAATTTAAAAAACCAAATTCTTTAATTATTTTACTTGAAAAATCCCCAAAACCCAACTAATGTTTTGAAATTAATTAGCTACCAATTTCAGTAAACTGTTAGTGACTCTAGGCCTGGATAAAAAAACGTTTCCCTTGACAGAATTCAATTTTTTTTATATTTCTTTTATTTTTCTTTTATTTTCTTATTATAATTATTAAGGTAGCCTACAGACAAAATTCCTGTAGAAGAGTTGACTTTCACAGCAAAATAACTACACATTTTTAGTGAGCTTCCAGATGAGCAATTCCTGGGAAAGAGTTGATATTTACTACAATGTAACTACATAAAGTAACTGGTACAGAATTGGCCATTCTACTTATAAGCCAGCAAGTTCAAATTATAGAAGATAATTTGAAAATAAATTCAGTTATTGGAGGTTCAACTACTTCTAAAAAACGTGAATTTGCAACCAACAAACATTTACAACATTCAAAAAAAGAGACCAAAAACCTCCAGTAATATTTGGTGCTCTTCCATGGAAATAATACAGCAAACAACAAACTTCAAAGTGGCAACCACACCAGATACAACAACTCTAGAGTATTATCAGTCAATTTACATCCATTGCAAGTAGAGATTCAACATTCCAAACGGAATTGAAATTGTTGAAAGAACACTCTACCAATACATTGAAAACCATATCAACAATTATCTTCTTGAAAATTACAACATTTCAAAAGTGAAAAGCAACCTCTACAATAATCTAGTACACTATTCACAATTGAGAACTGAAGACCTTAATAGTGAAACACTTGCCACCTACTTTTAAGAACTCAATTACAACATTATTAAGTATTGTGAAGAAAAATACCTAGTACAGTCTAAATACTTTTTTGACTTTGAATCAGAAACAGAAACAGACAACAAAAACAAACAAAAAGTGAAACAACACTCAAAAACCACTCCAAACACTCCAATACTACCAAAGACAACTGCCAAACACTTGCAAACACCTGAACAAGGAACCAGTGTCAAATTACTACTTTTTATCACACTATTTCCAATTTCACTTGTTCGACCACAAACACCAAATTCACCACTTAACCATTTCTCCAGACCAAAAGATTTTCAGTTACCTAGAAATCCTACTCAACAGCAGAAACCTATATTAACAAGCACCAATATTATTGAATACTTGCAGGAAAACGAAAGTGATCATTTAGAAAATTTGGAAAGTGAAGAAACTGAATCAGAACAAAGAGAAAATGGCAACTGCTTACATTGCAAAAATTCCAGAATTCACGGGTGAAAATAATGATACCAGTCCTCAAGAATGGCTTGACAAAGTTCAAAAAGCAGAAGATAAAAATGGTTGGATTGCAGCAAGAATGCTTAAAGCAATTCCCTACTTTCTCCAAAGAACAGCAGGAGAATGGTTTGAAAATTTAGAAGAACCATTTGAGAACTGACAAGCATTCAAAGATGCTTTCTTACAACAATTCACTGACAACAACACCTCTATTACTCTCCGCAATTGCTTTCACAATATCAAACAAGAAACATCTGAAACTGTTATGACCTATCTTGGAAGATTTAACAAACTTCTCAAACAAATTTGACAATTGGAAACCAATAACTACTATTCTAATGCTCAAATTCTGGATCAGTTTATAGCAGAGTTAAAAGACAAACTGATTAAGAAAGTCTGTCCACATGCTCCAGCAGACTTAGCAACTGCTATTAAACATGCAAAGAGCTATAAAATGGCAATGGAAGAAGCAAATCACACCAAGCTTGTAAACCTTGCAATTGGAGAAACCAGCTCAGCAGCTGAAGAGAAAATAAACCAACTCACAAAAAAGATTGAAAGCTACTTTACAAACCAACAACAACAGCAACAACAACCACAAAGATATCAACCTCCACAACAATGCAACCAAAACAATTTTGAATTACCATCCAACAACCAACCTCAAAATTGTCATTATTTTGGAATTCCAGGATACTGGAAACAAGATTGTAGGAAATTACAAAGAGACCAACAAAACAGGAGTAATCAACATTACTCTTCACTACAACAATCTTATTACCAATCTCCACCACCAATCTATTATTCACCAAGACCACAAAATCAAAACAGTTACTATCTACCAGCTCTACAACCAATGCAGCAACAATATCAACAACCTTTACCAATTCAGCCATATCAGACACCACCCACTCAACAATATCAAGTACCAGCAAGAAAATTGGTTTAACATAACCAATTCACACTCCAAAATCAATTGCAGAGTAACAACAACAGAATTAATCCAAATAACCAGTTGGTTCCCCGAAATTCTGGTCAGCAAAGACCCAATCTCTATCACACTCAACCCAGTTATTTTACAATACCAGAAGAATCGGATTTTCAACAAACTGTACTTTCTGAAAGTGAAGTTACAGCACCAAGATCAAACCCTTCCAACCACACCATTCCACTAGCTCAAATTGTCCAAAATGCCAATCTGTCAAATATATTTCCATTTGTATTTGAAGCAAATGAATCACCATTTCTGCTTAGTAATGCAGCAGTCAATGAACAAAAAACAATTACTGCTATGTACACAAAAGCTACAGTAGAAGGAAAACCCATTCACTTAATCTTAGATAGTGGATTGGCTGGAAGTATCATTACTTACCAGCTGATGCAACAACTCAAATGAAATGTAGACAGACCAGCTCAAACAGTTATTGTCACAGCTGATGGTAGAAAAAAAACTCCAGTAGAAAAAATTGATGATTTCCCCTTTACAATTGATGGAATCACTATTTCAGTTAAAGTTCTTGTTATGGATGCACCCCAATACCAAGGTCTAATCGGAAATGATTGGCTTTTTAAGGCCAATACAAACCTGAACTGAAAAACTCAAGAAATTAAAATCTCATACCAAGGACAATATATCATAGTACTTGCAACCTGTGGTATCTTTACCAAATGATCAGAAAAAGCTCCAGTATTTGAATTTGAAGAAGAGAAGGAAATGCCACTCACTGAAACCTACATGGCTCTTGAATCACCATCCAATTGGGCTGAGAAAACAGAACAAGAGATTTTTGAAGAATCAAGAGGATGGAAGAAAGTTAGATATTCCATACCAGAACCACAAAAAAAACCACCACACATTCCACTAAAATGCAAAAATTGCAAAAAGAAGCTTTCATCTATAGGAGCCTGTATTTTTCCAGAAGAGGAATACAAAACTTGCACTTGTTACTTCTGCAAGACATGCCATAGAGAACGATTTGAATCCCCAAAGAGAAGTGGAAAATGGGACAAAACTCTTTGTCTTACTTGTAGAGAAAGGCTACCAGAAGAATGCAATTAGATTGATGTAACAATAAGAGGAGGAGTATGTAATCAGACCTGTCAATATGCTCTATCAATTTCAGAAAAAGTCAGAAGAGGAACACCATTTGATGTAGTATACAACAGTGCTCTCAATAAACTTTACCACTACCCTCATGATGCTAAAATGATTTTTGACCTAGCAATGGCATTGATCAATAAAGCCACCCAAAAAAATGTTCACCAAATGAAAGAAACTGAATACATTGAGTATATCATGGAATTAGCTGGATTTGATTATGAAGATGAAGTAGAAACCTACCACCAAAGAAGCTCAAATTCAATAATTAGAGCAAATAAACATTCAATTGTGTGAAGAATGTGTTATGCCTTGTGATGACCAATAGTGTTTAGAATGTTATGCTCTTAGCATTTCTCTGCCAGATGAAAATGATGAAAATGAAATCGAATTTGAAGTATCTGAACTAGTAGAAAAACTACCACCCACTCCCATCTATCTTCTTGAAAAACAATCATCTTTACAACTTAATATTTTGACAACAATGGCCAAGGAATCAGACCAGAAAAAGCACACGAAATTGATGCTGGATATGACCTAAGATACCCAGGAAAAAATATTTTGATTCTCCAACCAAAGTCCTTAACAAAAATCAATTTCAAAATTGCTTTTGAAATTCCACCAGGAGCAATGGTTCAAATTGCCTCCAGATCATCATTGGCAAGCAAAGGAATCAATATTAGAGGAGGAGTTATAGATGCAGGATACACTGGAGACATTACCATCATGTTACAGAATGAGACAGACAAACCATTCAAAATTGAACATGCTGAAAAAATTGCTCAAGCAATTTACTTACTCTTAATCAACATTTCGGGTTTACAATCAGTAAACAACAGAAAACAATTGGGAAAAAATGAAAGAGAAATTCAAGGTTTTGGTTCAACTAGATGATTTACAGTTCCAGAAAACATAGCTCTTAATACACAAAATGAATCTCACCAGATTCTTCAACTTCTCCAGCCAATTACCATTTCACCTTTTGGAAAACATCACGAAATTTACACTTGCTCAAAACCTACCACTACACAACAAATCTTTGAATCCAATAAACAAATCTGTTTGAAGCATAAAATCTTAATTCCAAACGTTTATATTCCCAAAGGAATGAAAAAATTTTGAGTTACATTCTACAACCCCAATAATTACCCTATTGTCTTATTAAACAAAGTAGAAATTAGAATTATACACAGCAATATCTTTTAAAATAAAAACCCTCAAATTGTCTCTAATTTTATTGAAATTGTAAGGCATACTCTACTCCCAAATCCAAATATTATTCCCACTACTGAAAACTACCACTTTTTGGAAAAAAAACTCTCTCGAATCAACATGGGTTCCTTAGAACCTCAACAACAAAGACAATTGAAACAATTGATAGCTGAATTTGCAGATATATTTGCAAAAGACAACAATAATCTGGGAAAAACAGATATAGTTCAACATCAAATCCATACAGAAAATGCTCCACCAAAACATCAGCAAGCTTACAGAGTGCCATCTGCCAGCCACCAATTCATCAAAAAAGAAGTCCAGAGAATGCTTAATAACGGATTAATTTAACCATCAAGAAGTTCTTGGGCCTTATCAGTAGTCCTTGTCAAAAAGAAAAATAGAAAAATCAGATTTTGTGTTGACTATTGCCAATTGAACAGTATGACAATTGAAGATGTCTATTCTCTTCTAAGAATTGATAACATGTTAGATGCTCTAGGAAAAGCCAAGTTCTTCTCAACTTTAGACTTGGAAAGTAGATACTGACAAGTCGAAATGGATCTAAAAGACTGACCCAAAACAGCATTCACTATCCAAGGAGAAAACTATGAGTTTAATGTTATGTCTTTTAGACTCTGCAATGCACCAGCAACATTCTAACGACTTATAGATGTTGTATATGAAGGACTCTTATGGCAATCAGTAGTTGTTTATCTTGATAACACTAATGTGTACTCACCAAGCTTCAAAGCCCATTTTATTCATTTGCGAGAAGTTTTTCAACAATTACGGAAAGCAGAATTGAAGTTGAATATTGAGAAATATCACTTTGGAAAAACAAGCTTAATCTTTCTTAGACACATTGTTAGCAAAGATGGAGTCAAACCAAACCCTGGAACAATTAGTGTTGTCAAAAACTTCCAAACTTCCAAAAATACTACAGAGCTATAAGGATTTGTAGAATTAGCCTTCTATTATCAAAAATTCATCAAAGGATTCTCAGAAATTGCCAAACCACTCAATTATCTCACCAATAAAAATGTGCCATACAAATAGACTGAAAAACAACAAAAAGCATTTGAAACCCTCAAAACAAAGCTGACAATAGTCCCAGTTTTTGCTTACCCAGACTTCAACAAACGATTTTAACTAGCCACTGATGCTTTACACATAACATTTGGGGCCATCTTATCACAAGTAGATGAAAATGGGCAAGAACAAGTCATCACTTATGCTAATAGAACACTCAAACTAACAAAACTAAAATACAGCTCAACTGAATTAGAAGCTGTTGCAGTTATTTGGGCTCTTAAACATTTTCAACAATATCTGAAGAATGAAAAAGAATTTGACATAATAACAAACAACATTGGTTTCAAATGGCTCAATAAAAAGAAAATTGAACAAAGTGCCAAACAGTCTTGATGGAATAACTTCCTAGCAGACTACAGATATATTGTACACCACAAACCAGGAAAACTACATACCAATGTTGATAGCTTCTCAAGAATGAGACAAGATTAATACTAACAACAATTCTACTACAATTTACCAACTTACCAACAAAATAACCAAACAAGAATGGATCTCAGAAATTACAGCAATCTTAAAAATTATTTGGAGACCCTTACCATGCCAGAAAACTGGTCTCCAAGTAAAAAACATTGTTTACAACACCAATCAAAACAATATTTCATACACCAGAACAAAATCTATTATAAAAATCACAGAAACCCAAACCAACAATTCAGATTAGTACAAGAGAATGAAAAAGAAACAATTTTATACAATATGCACACAGATCCGTTTTCAGCACACTTGGGAAGAGATGGAACAATTCAAAGAACTCTTGAACATTATTTTTGGCTTCACATGCAAAAAAACATTCGACAATATGTAGAATCTTGTGATAGTTGTCAAAGAAGAGGAGGAACTCACCCCACAGAATCTTTAAATCCAATCAAAGTTGGACAACTTTTTGACAGAGTTGGAATTGATTTAGTCAGACCATTACCTATCACAACCCAAGGAAATTGCTATATTGCAGTAGCAGTAAATTATCTTATCAAATGGCCTAAAGCTAGAGCCATCCAAAGAGCAGATGCAAAATCAGTAGCAAATTTCATCTATGAAGACATTATTTGTAGACATAAATGCCCAATTGAACTTTTATCTAATCAAGGAACACATTTTGTGAACAACTTGATACAAAAAATTTGTGAATGGTTCAATGTCAAAAGACCTCTATCATCACCTTATCACTCTCAAACAAATAAACTTGTAGAACATTTCAACAGAATATTGTGTAAATCTCTAGCCAAAGTCTTAACAGACTTTGAGCAGAAATGAAATATCTTTATTCCATCAGTGTTATTAGCATACAGAACACTAAAACAAGATACTATAAAACACACACTATTTGATCTTACTTATGAAAGGACAGCAATATTACCAATTAATTTTACAGTGGAAACATACCTAGTGCAACCAATCAATAAAGAAAACTTTAAAAAAACACTCCAAAGAAGGGCCTATACTCTTTTTAGTACACTGGAAGGAAAAAGAAAAATAGCAGCAACTCATATTGAACATTTCCAAGCTCAACAAAAAGAAAGACATGACAACAAATTACCATCTATTACCAACGAATTTAAAGTTAGAAATAAAGTTTTCTTACACAGAACTAAGGCTGAAAAACAATGGAGTGGAAAATTTGAAAACAAATGGGATAAACCATTTTATATTCACGAAATTCTAGGCAATGAATCATACAAGTTAAGACTTGATAACAAAATACTAGCAAAAGTTGCATATGGAGACAGATTAAAACACTATTATTCCAGAAACAATCCTAAAACATTAATTCCACAAATTGGTACACATTTTTTTTTAATTAATCCTGAAGATATTCCCCGAAATTTAAAACCAATAATTATAATAGAACAACAACCAAACTTGAACACTTAAATTTTACAATAATTCTCTAATAAAAACACAAAAACAAAAATAGTAAATAATTACAAAAAACACCCAAACCCAAAAACAAATAAAAACTCCATATCCAAAAAATAATTTTTTTTATTCTCTCTTTTCATAAATTAGTCAATTTTATCATGATTATTCCTCGAAATATTCAACAAATATCCCAAAAGTTAATGTTAGCCTTGAAAACACTTCTTGACTTATCTATAATGATTAATGGAAGTTAAATTAATTACATTCAGAAAAAAACCACAGTGCCAGTAGCAAATCATTCACAGAACTATCACCCCTATAGAAAAAAAACAAGAAGTCACTCTGAAAATAAGTTACCAAGACTTTTGAAGCAAGCACTAGAAGAAAATCTTTTAATTGCTCTTATTAACATTCCACCAAATGCTACAATGCAACAAAAACTTTTACTACTTCTCAATGAACAGAACAATAAACACACTCTTATCTATAAATACTTTCACATTGGAAAGACACTTTATGAACAAAAACTGGAACTTGAAGCAACAAATCTTACTCCTGAAGCTATACAAAAACAAATCCACAATGAATTCAAAACAGCAGCTGAACCAACAAACATTCGCTACAAACTTAGAACAGCTTTTAGACTCTATGATTTGTTTAATACTTGTGAAAATATTCTACAAAATCCAATACTGCAATCAATAAAAGTCCAATACATTGGCAAACTTACAGAACTGAAATTTCAACAATTTTGAGACCAGATTACTTCAATTATTTTGGATCACTATCTCAATATTACAAATAGTGCTTGAACTTTAATGGAGCTTAGTCTTGAAAAGAAAATTATGTTACCAATAGAATTTTAGCTATTAATTAGCATGAAATTACTCTTATAATTCCTATAATTAATTAGTATATTAATATCATTTCAAATTATCATTTATTATTTAATCAATTATCACATATCATGATTCAATTAAAATAATCTAATTAGTATAACAGAAAGTAGGATGATCAAATTACACAATACTCTGAACTTTGTAACATTCTAAAATTCGCCGAAATTTACAGAAATTCGCCGAAATTTATAAGAAATTTGCCGAAATTTATAGAAATTCGCTGAAATTATGAATAGTTCACCCAAATTAATCAATAGTTTAGCGAAATAACTTGTAGTTCATCAAAATATATCTTTAGTTTGCTGAAAGTAGAGCAAAAAAAAAAAGTGCAAGTTCATAGACTAGTACTACAACAAGTTGTATAAAAGAAGAGCTTTTCTCTTCAAGAAAATGTATCTTACTTTAGATTTATCACTTAGAATCATTCCTATATACACAAAAAGAAATAAATATCAAATAATTTGAAAAACCAAATTCTTTAATTATTGTACTTGGAAAATTTTCAAAACCCAACTAACATTTTGAAATTGATTAGCTACCAATTTCAGTAAACTGTTAGTGACTCCAGGCTTGGATAGAAAACGTTTCCCTTAATAAAATCCTATTTCTTTTATATTTCTTTTATTTTTATTTTTATTTTCTTATTATAATCATTAAAGTAGCCTACAGACGAGATTCCTATAGAAGAGTTGACTTTTACAGCAAAATAACTACACATTTTTAGTAAGCTTCCAGACGAGCAATTTCTGGGAAAGAGTTGACATTTACTACAATATAACTACATAAAGTAACTGGCAAGGAATTTGCCATTCCACTTATAAGCTCAGCAGTTCAAATTATAGGAGATAATTTGAAGATAAATTCAGTTATTGGAGGTTCAAATACTTCTAGAAAATGTAAATTTGCAACCAACAGACAGTTACAACATTCAAAAAAAGAGACCAAAAACCTCCAGTAACAATGGTAGCACAATTGCATTTAGTATATCACATTCAAGAGCCGAATGTCCAAAATGCCCACACTTTTTACAACAAACCAAATCCATTCTGGCCCAAGAAAGTTTCACCCCATTAAAGATAGGCTCCATGTGAAAAGCAAATTCTAAATCATTATCAGAGGCAAAACCAACTACCATACAGTAAATCTTATTACCAGTTTCCAAGGATCTGTTTATAATGCATGTTTTCCCACCAGCTCTTTCCAAAAGATTGCCCAAATCATGAGCAGTTGTTCTCACAGGTAGAGTAAACAGAAGTGCTCTGAACCAATCCTTAGATGCCCAAGTCTCATGATCCCCCACTGCTTTGGCTACACGTACAGAGTCTTTACCAGAAAAAACCACTTTAAGACCAATGAATCAGCTTGGTTCATTTTAGCAAACTTCACTAGTCTTTTGTTACAATCTAATTAATTGAATTTTGATCGACTTAATTTCCCCAAATTCAGATACTGCAGTGACAATCATATTTTTAGATGTATTCATAAGAATTTCCTTGATTATTACAGCCTGATCTGACCTTATTTCTTGTTTCTTAAGATCGCTGTTTATGATGATTTCTTTTTCTCTGATCAATGATGCAGTCTTAATCATGCTCACCTCAGAAGTAAACGTAGATCAAATAATCCCCTCAAATTTTGAGGGGGTAGTGGCCCCCCCAAAACTATTAACTAATGAAAAAATTTTTCTAATTAATTGGGTTTTTGCCATCATTGATTTTTCTTCCACAGTACTAAGATTGATATTAAGAGTGAAGGATTTTTTGGCAAACACTTCAACCTGAGTCTTAATAATTTTTGGGTCAATTTATTTCTTTTTCAGAGAGATTGGAAGGTGAAAAGAAAGAGAGATATCTTCATCATCATCTATAACAAAATTAGGAAAACCAAAAGGGGAACTGAAAATGGCACTAGTATTAACATGCTTGGCTTTAGGAGTGTTGACAGCTGAATTCAAAAGAGACCTAACATTAATGCCAGTCATGTTAGCACCTTTTTCATCAAACACACTATCCACATTAGAGAACACATTGTCACTAAGCTCAGACTTGTTCAGAGAGATATTTTTTTTGTCACCTAAGTGTTTGACATTCCCAAACACAACTTTCTTTTTCTGGGAGAAAGAGCTACCAACAAGACCATGAAAAGCACTCTTTGGTGTCTTTTTTTTAGACATATTTTTACCAAAAACAGCTTCCAGGTCCATGAAAAATGGGTTATTAGAAAGAAAAATTGTGAAATACTAACAAAAAAAAAAAAATAAATAAAAACTTCTTTTTCAGAAAATATGCTTTTTGAAAATTTGTGGAAGTAAGAGAGAAAGAAGTTTTTTTATTTCAAATTAATATTTACCAAATTTTTTTTATTGATTATTAATTTTTTAGCTTGATTAAGACTAAATTTGAAGATAAATATCAAATAAATAATTTCATAAAATTTTAAAGAAATTAAAGATCTTTTAAAATTATCTATTTAATAAAATAACTTTTTAATAAGTTTTAATTTATTATTTAAATTTTTTTCTGAAATAATTAATATATTAATATCTAATGCAAAAGATTTTACTAGTTTAAAAACTTTTTTTTTTAACTAATAAAAAAATTTATATATGTATATTTACAAAAATTGGAGAAAAAAATTTAATATATTGTTATTATTTTTATTATTAATAACAAAAAAGTATAATAATTTTAATATATTATAAGTCATAATATGAGTTTAATATAGTATTGTATCATTTATATTTTTGTTATTTTTTATATTATTTAAGTTTATATATTAAGTTTTTTTAATTAATAAGTTGTTTAAATCATTAATATTTAAAGTTTTACTAATACTATTTATCTTATTATCTATTTTGCTTCTTTATAATTTGTATAAATTATAACTTAAAATGTCCAAAATATTTAAAACTATAAAATTAGTAAATATTTCAACTATAATAACAAAAATACTAAGCTTTTTTGCTTTTTTACTAGTACTTCTATATATAAATATAACTGATTTTTTTTGACTTTAAAACAGAATTCTATACCAGTATTTTTTTGTTTAAAGCTTTAGCAAAAAAACTGTTAGTTTTATAATTTCAAAAGAATTAATATTAGTAAAAATATTTATAAAAAAAAAAGATAAAAAGATAGCAAAACAAAATATTCAGTATAATTTTTTATTTTTATTGTAATAAAAAAATCTAAAAAAATAATAATTTTCTATTAAATAAACAAAAATTTTAAAATATTGTGTAATTTAATAATTATTAGTTACTTAAATTTTTAATTATTAAAATTATTAAAATTAATTAAACGAAATTCAAAATTTTAATAATAGTTATTTTAAATTTTTAAATATAAAACTTTATTTTAAAGTAATACATAATTAATTAAGTTAACTTTATTTATATATTTATATAATAATTCATCTGGTTTTTTTGGTTATTTAAGCAGTATTATTAAAAATTTTAATAATATTATTAATATTGTTTTGTTATTAATTTTATTGTTAATAAAAGTAAATAAATCTTTGATAAACTAATTTATTTTCAAAGTATTTTTTATATTTTAAATTATTGTTGCTATTAAGTTTATAATAAAATGACCAATTTTATACTAATTACTTTGTAATAAAAGTTAATACAAATTTGGAATTATTTAAGTAATTACTAAAATTAATAGCTAATTAATTTCAAAATATTAGTCGTAATTATGAATTTTTAACCAATAATATTTCAAAAAAAGTTTGGTTTTTCAAAGTAAATTTATTAAATTAATTTGTAGTAACTAATTTGCTTGCTAAAAAAATAATTTTAAATTAAAATAATTCTAATAAAGATATATTTTTTTGAAAAAAAAAGCTTTTTTTTATAAAATTAGTTATAATACTATTTTATAATTTTGTATTTTTTTTGTTAATAAATTAAAAATATATTTTGTAAACTACAAATTATTTTTACAAACTATTAATTATAGTTATTAAATATTTTATTAAACTTTTAAATATTTTAATGAATTTTTGAATGTTTTATAATTTAAAATATTGTATTATCTGATTATTATAATTAATTATATTTGTGTTTTATTCAAATTAAATTATTAATTAAATAATAATATTTAATAATTTGGCAAAATAATATATACTAATTAACAATAAGAATTATAAAGTAATTTTATATTAATTAATAATTTAAATTTTTATTAATAATTAATTTTTTTCTCAAAATTGAACTTTGTTAAAGTTTAAATACTATTTGTAATTTTCAGATAATAATATAAATTATTAAAATAATTTGGTCTGAAAATTATTAAAATATTAGTTTTATAAACTTTTTAATATATTAAATCTTTAAAAATTGTAAAATTGAGTTTTATAAAACATTTTTGCAAATATAAAATAAGTTATATAGTCTTAAAACTGCTTTAATTTTGTAATAAATATTTGTTAATTTAGCTGTTGTCTTAAATTTGTTGTGTATTTGTTTTTAAATAACTTTTGAGATAAAATTTATTGTATTAAGTTTCAGTTTTCTTTTGTAAAATATATTTTTTAATATAAAAATATCTATAAATTAAAATGTATTTATAGTTTTATTTATTAAAATACTATTAAAGTTTTTGTTAAAATATGTTATTTAAAAAATATTAATAAAAATAAACAAAATGTTTTCTTTTAAAACTTGTTTTAAAAATTCTGATAATAAAATTTCAAAATAACTTTTTATGTTTTTTTATAAGAGTAATAGTTTTATGAATTTATTATTAAAATTATAATAAATTTTGTCTGAGTATAATTAATTTGAAAAATAGTTTCAAAACTAATATTGGTTTTTAGAATATTTATTAAATGTTTTAAAAATAGTTATTATTAAAAGTATAAAAAAAATTTTAAAATATAAAAAAGAAAAAAAAAATTATTTTTTAATATGTTATTTTT
This sequence comes from Geosiphon pyriformis, assembly GCA_016748015.1. Lineage (NCBI taxonomy): Eukaryota > Fungi > Glomeromycota > Glomeromycetes > Archaeosporales > Geosiphonaceae > Geosiphon > Geosiphon pyriformis. Next base: position 139,498 of record JAAOMT010000295.1, read on the forward strand.
ATATATATTTGGTTTAAAGAATTTTGTATTTATTTTTAATTATTTTTAATATTTTTTTAAAGAAATATAAAGAATAAAATATAATGTAAAATAAAATATTAAATGTTTAAATTTGAAGATTATTTGATAATAACTATTAGTTTTAAGTTTTAAAAAATATTTTTTGAGTTAATTAGAAGAAATTATATACAAATTTATGAAATTAAAAATTTGGAATTAATTGAATAGTAGTATTTTAGTCTTTTATTATGTGTAATTTTTTTTAAAATTTTTTTATTAAATTTTAACTTATAAGATTTATTTTCTAAAATTTTATATATATAAAATAATTTATTTATTTATAATTAAATTTTTTACTTTATTATTTTTTAGTTTTAGTTTTATATAAGAGAACTTTATTTCTATCTTTAAATTTATTGATGGCAGATAAAAATTTATTATTATGTTATTTTTTTTATTAAGTTTAAAAATATTTAATATAAATAAATATAATTTATTATTTTTCTTTTAAAATATTAAAAAAAGTATAAGCTTTTTACTAAAATGTTTTTTAGAAGTTTTTCTTTGTAATTGATTGAACTAAATAGGTTTTTATTAAAAAATTAATTAATAATATTGCTGTTTTTTCATATATTAGATTAAATAGTATGTGTTTTATTGTATTTTGTTTTAGTATTCTATATATTAATAATATTAATAGAATAAAAATATTCTATTTTGCTTAAAATTAGTTGAAATTTTAACTAATAATTTATAAAGTATTTTATGTTTTATAAGTTTATTTGTTTAAGAATAGTAAAATAAAAATAAAAATTTTTATATTAAATTATTTACAAATTTTTTGTATTAAAATATTTATAAAATATGTTTTTAATTAAACATTTATATTTACAAATAATGTTTTTATAGATAAAATTTGTTATTAATTTTGTATCTGTTTTTTAAATAACTTTTGTTTTAAACTATTTTGTAAAATAATCTACAATAACTACAATATATTAGTTTTTTTTTTTTTTTTATTACACGTTTTACAAGTGAAGCCCAACTGCTATCTAATACAAAGAACCAAACTAAGTGGAACCAACTAAATACAGCTTATGCACAAACTACATATGACCAACCACTTGGACCAGACAAAGCAACACTATATATTTATGACAACAAAAGCATCATCACTTAAACCAGAAAAAAAATAACACAATTTGTGCCTACCAAATTTAACAGCAAAAGATTCTATAACACCAAGCATATAGATAACACCAGCTGACAATGTAAAAACTACATTGCTGGACAAGCCAGAAACCACACCATTATCCTCAACCAAGTCAGTCTTTTTCATCTCCACTTTATGCTTGGTTCTAATAGTCTATATTCGAGTGCACTGCAACTCTATCACAAATCTGATGAATTCTACTAGGATCTGAGTAGCTTTCTTTCTTCCCTCAAAAACTGAAATAGCTTTGACATACCAATCTTTCATTACAAAACCCTTGTACACTGCTGTATAAAGATCCACATCCAAAGAACATGATAAGAGTGAGAGCAAAATAGCAGACAGAAACAAACTTGTAAGACCAAACATTAACATCCATTTTTCAGCAGCTTCAACCAAAATGTTCCCATGGAGACCAGAGTTACCAAAACAAGCAAAAACATGATCAGAAAACTCTACTTCACCACACAGCAAACACAAAACACCAGAATAACTTCCGTTATACAACCTCTTTTTAACTACAACTGGCAGCCACCTATATACAGTCTTCATCAAATATGTGCATAAATTAGCTGACTTCCTACTAGTAAATTCAGAAAACATGTGTGAATCAGGATGCCAAACCATTGCAGTAGCATCCCAATCTATTTCCTTAATTATAACATTTAGAACTATACCAAAATCTGGACCAGTCTTCCAATGGGCACAGCATATTAACTGGTATAAGTCTTAAGCAAAATGACAAACATTGCCAGATATGGCAGTTTTTTCAGCAACTAGAAACCTCTTTCAAATATTAATTGGCAAAGAAAGAGATAAGGAAGTAGCCTCATTAGCCAGTGCGTCAGCTCTTATATTGCTCAACACATCTGAATGTTCTTTAACTTTCATTTACTTAATTGAAATATTTTTGTTTTTAAGAAGATTGACAATTTGCAATTTTTTAATTCAACATTGGTTATAAAAGTCAGGTATAGTCAAAGAAGCCTCGGAAATGCAAGCATCAATTGCAGATTGACTATCTGAGTATAAAACCACTGAGTAAGAAGATAGAACACACTCCAAAGCCAACACCACAGCTTGCAGTTCAGCTAAAGTAGAGGACAAAAGTCCAGCAACCTTAACCCCAATGCTCATGTTTGCAGTCAGAAAGTATACAGCTGTTCCATCTACCACCCCAACAGAACCAGTACATCTTAAAGACCTGTCTATATACATCTCAATACAATCAGATTACACCTCCAGCAGACTATTACAAACTTTAGAAAACCTATCAGAATCCAAAACACTTAGCACATTCTTCTCAGTAGCAGTAGCAGCTCTGACCCCCAAAGAAATATAATCGTTCATAAAATCAGATGTCAAAAAAAACCAGTAAGACACAGGGCCCCTTGGGTTCAATTGCTTCCAATGCTGAAATGTTTTCCAGTCTATCACCTTTTTTTTCTTGTTAAGAATTCTGTCACCAAAAGCAACACCAAAACACTTCAATAAAAAAACGGATTTGTAATACAAAGACTGACCCAGAATGCCAGACATCGAGAAATTGCCAAATCCATGAAAGACACAAGGTAAATTGTTTGCTAAGGATAATTCATTCTCCAAAAAAATCTTCACCACTCCTGCCAAGAAATTGTTAACAGGATTAACATGTAACTTAACAGAAAATTGCAAAGAATTCAAAGGAGACCATCCCAGAATTTGCAAATCCAAAAATTTATGATCAAATAAATGTCTAAAAATGCTGTGGCCATTAGAAAATGAAATCAGTGATGCCAGTTTTCTTTCAGACTGCACTTACTTAAAAGGCTTCAATCTATATAAAGAAGGGTGGTATAAGACTTTACTGGGAAAGTTATATGGTAAACCAGCTTTAGCCCTAAGACTTTTTCTAATCATGATATTCCATTTATGACACACATTTAAAGTAATAAAACTAAACTGTACACAATAGCTAACAATGGATTGCAAAACTGCTGAAACCAAATAACAGAATTGTTTGTTTATAATAGCTTTTTTTAACACTATATTAGAAAAAAACTTGACATCCTTATGGACTTGAGCCAAACTGGAATTAGAGAAACTCTCAGTTGACAGAAAGATATCCAAGTATCGGTATGACTCACTCTTTCTAGCAATCAAAATTGGCATTCTATTGATTAATAGCAAAGCATTCTTAACTCTTTAATTGATAGAAATTGCTACTGTCTTATTGTTATTAATTGAGATGTCATTGATCACAAAAAATTCACTTGCAATATTCAAAATATACTGCATAGATGCCTAACTACTTCCAACCCAAATTGTATCATCAACAAAAGCACCTGCAGCCAAAAAAAAGGTTTTTCCTCCACTTGTCTCAATTCTGCCAGACTTTGCTACAAACTTAGAATTAATTCTATACCCACATAATTGCTTATGCCTTTTCACTTTACACAAAAGTAGATCATAAAATATTCTCCAAAGCAGTGGGGAAAAGACCTCCTCTTGATCTAACCTATTATGTATTCTATAACCATCCAAGAACCCAAAATCAGTCATCACCCTGTTGAGCCAGTCCCCATGAATGTTGCCAAAAAATTGGATGAAACATTCACTCATTTTAATGTGATGCAAGTTCACTCGCAAATAATGCTAGCCTACCAAATCATAAGCTTTGTGCATATTCTGTAGCACTAACCAAAACTCTCTGTTTTTTTTCAGAGCATTCTCAATCACTGAGCCAATAGCAAAAATAGGAGACTGGGTTAAAGTACTTTTCAACACTAAAAAATTGTCACCACAAAGAACATTAAATTTGCTACAAGCCAAAGATATCCGATCAGATAGGATTTTAGATAGTATTTTACACACTGTTTCGACCAATATAATAGGTCTGGTATTTGTCAGAATACTATTCCACTCATAAGGTTTCGGAATCATTGAAACCCATGCTTTCTTCCACAGATTAGGAACTATATCTATATTCAAGCACAAATTCAACAATTTCAAAAGACAGACCAAAATCTCCCCACCACAATGCTTCCAAAGTTTATTCAGTATTCCAGATAATCTGGCTGCTTTATTGTTTGGTAGATTATCAACAACCAGAGATAATTTCTCCATACCAATATCAACTATTATATCAGAGAAAACATTATCATTTACATAATTCAGAGGCATATATTGCCAAGCCCAGAGGTCAGATATTTTCAGAAGAACTGATCACTTCCTTGTCTACTCTTCCATAATTTTGTCAACCTTGAGCTTCATCTTATTAGGCTCAACCACTAGTTCATCATTTACTACCAAGTAATCCAAAACCATCTTGCAAAATGGACGTTTTAGAATGCTCTTTATCATCTTTCCTTTGTTAAAACAGAAGTTTTCTATGCAATAGTCAATTGCCTTTTTTATAGCAGTATCTTTAGCAATCTTAGACTCATAATACTTGGACTTACAATACTCTTTCTTTATCATTGACAAATGCTTAATCAACTCCATCGAGCTTACACTATTCAAAACCATACTATCAACCTTGGAAGCTTCGACTACATTAATAGCCAACCAAATCTTAATAAGGCAGTTGAAATTCAGGAGATCACCAGAATTCCAACATTTCACAACCTTTGCAACAAGCAGCTCTAATTTAAAGAATATGGAAGATTGTTTATTCCTCAAACAGTCATACTCACTATACTATATCTTAAAGCAAACTGTGTCAGCAGTCTGTATTATGGCCTCTTTCAACAATTTTTATATTGTATTTAAGTTATCATTGACTCTTGCCTCTTTAAACATGTTTGATCTAGCCAAAAACTTGGCAAAAGAGCAATCTTTAAAACTTAACCATTGAACATTATCTACATTCTTTAATTTGAATCTCCACCAGTCTTGGTTGGCTTGTCTGTAAATGTTAATAAGATGTGTATCCAGCAGTCCACCCAAACCAATTGAAATAGAAACTGACTTATGATTTGTATCAAAAAACTTAAACATATTATCGACAAAATGCGATGTTATAGCAGATGCCAAATTTCCATTAACTAGAATAAAATCAATCACTTTCTTAACATCTCTAGAATTGCTCCAAGTGGAAGCCTTGGCCAATAAGTGTCTATCAAAAGTATTAAACAGGCCCAAACCCAAACAGAACTTGAAACTCGCACTTTTGCTAGACCCATTTTCATTAAAGTTACTACCCAAAACCACAAAAGAGCTAGAATTGACTGCCTTAGAAACCATAGAATTGATATCAGCAGCTTGACCAAACCGTGCTAATAGATATACCAGCATACAAATCCAAGATCATAACTAAAAGTTTGTTCTTGAATAAAAAATGCACAGAAATCAAATGACCAGGAATCTCATCTACTTTCAAAACATGTCAAGCCAAAAAATTGTTCATAATTATGACAACTCTAGCACCACAAAACCCAACATCCAAACCAGAAGTAAAAACTTAAAGTCTATTAAATTTATTCATGATCCAAGATCTAATATCAGATTTTAATTTAGTCTCAGTAACAATTGAAATCATATTTCTTGAATCCTTATGCCAACAGACAATGTCTTCCTGTTTAGCTAAATTTGTCATACTCTTAATATTACATGTAGCCACTCTCCAAATGAGCTCACTTATTGATGTAAAGAGTGCATCAAAGAATCTGAATTTATGCACAACAGATCTAATTTCCCCAAGATTGAGCCAATAGAAACCTCAAGAGCCATCATCTTGAATTCCAAACTGCCAACTTTGGAGGTAAGAACCTTTGAACTACTCAGACCTAAATCTACCACCTTGTTTTCTAACATTGAAGAAGAGAGAAGAAGAGATGGCCATAGAACATTCAGAACCATATCAATATCCGGTGATGCCAATGTAGAAACAGAAGTGGCCAGAGGTACAACTTGAGTAATAAGCACCAGAGGCACAAGCTCCATATTATTTAATCTATGCATAATATCTGATACTTGATCAGTTAGCAACTCTATGTTATAAATGGGATATTATGATAAAAAAGAGGCTCAGATTTAAATTCAATCTGCTAAGAAATTTTTCTAATAAAGCTTTATACTATTTATTTCTGTATAATCTGAAATTTTTTAAGCAAATATAAACAGAAACCAAGATAGCTTTAGTAATTGTATTTTCTAATACTGCTAAAATTTTTGGCCAATTATTTAAGTATTTTGCTTTAGGTTTACAAGTTTTGAAGTAGATATCTCTGAATTTTTTGTAGTATTTAGTCAAGTTAAAAATCAATTCTATAAACAATTTTCTAGTAAATGTTGTCAAAATTTTTTTAAACACCAAAGTCTTTTTGGCCAATAATCTGTTTAGTGTATTTTATAAGCCTGACCATTTTCTAATATTCAAAATATTAAAAAATATCTATTATTTTGATATAATATATTTTTTAAGATGTTTTGGTTTTGTCTTTAGAAATTATTTATTAAACAAACATGGTTTGATTATGAATTAAAAAACTTTTTAATATTAGAAAAAATTAAGCCCAAGAGATCTAGTGCTATTATAGTTTAGAAAAGTATTGACATATATAAGCAATCTTTTTGTTAAGTCTAATAAAGCTGCTGTCAATCTAGTCTGTTCAAATTTTTTTAACTCAAATGAGTTCTTGGATGTTCATAAATGTTTGTATAAATTATGGTCTGAAAAGATTAATGTTTACACTGATAATTTATTAAAAAATTTGAGTACAACAAAAGTGACTAGTAAAACAATGGTTTATTTCTTTGATATTAGAATAGATATAAGTATAAAAGTGCATAAAATGTTGTTTTCAACATTATTAGAACTATAGACAATTGCCTTGATCTTGAAGTGTATTCTCTTATCTTGTTTAGTAAATTTGCATACAAATAGCCAAATGGCTATGGATGTGTACATATTAAAACTTGAGCTTTGTCAGTCTGACTTCTAAAACAGATATTAGATAAAAAGACATTATATTGCTAATTTGGTTAAATTAAAAGACATTTTTGTGAAGTAAATAAAAATAAAAAGCTATTTTAGAAATTTGGACAATAATTAGACAGATGCTTTTGCTTTTATTGTGTAGTCATATTTGGCTTTTTTTATTAGAATTTATAAGAGAGTTTTAATAACAAATAGTCAAGTAGTTTCAGACAATGCTTATCATTTTGTTTGCAATATCTATTGAATTATTTGTTGTGCTTAATAAAAAGTAAATTCTAGTATAGAGATTTTATATAACTTACTTATTCTGTATATTAATTGAAAATATACTGTCTTAGTTTGGTATTTAAACTCTCACATGTTGGCTGAATTTACCAATAAAAAGTCAGCTGCTCTATGCATATATTTGATAAAAGCCATTTATAAAAAATTATTGGTTGTTATTTATAAAAAACTTTATAATAAAAATTATTTAAGTGTTTTGTGTTTAATATATGATAATGTTAAGTTGCCTAATCATGTTTTTACTTGCTTTAAAGATGCTTTTGTGCACTCTGATATTCTTTTAAATTATTTTGAGCTGTGAAAATTTTTGGTAGAAAATTGTTTTATATTATCTTTCTTGATTGAACACTTTTTCTTTAAAAGCTTTGGATATTGGTATTTATACAGTTTTGTGCAAAGATTTTGTTTTTAATAAATGAGTAGATAAGATGGTATTAGTTTTTAGTAATAAAAAAAAAGCAAAGTTTGTAATAGTTAATTTCATTTGTTATTTGACTAATAAATATTATAGTAAGTTATAGTTGTTAAAATTTAAGTTTAGAGCTAATATAAAAAAGAATGGCTTAGTTTATAATATGGAAATAACGTTTAATTTGTTGTATAGTTTGTTCAGTTTTTTGTCTGAGAAAGTGGTTTGTTTATTTGATATTATTGAATCTTTTATTGTTAGTTTTAGTTTGCATATATTATGTTTGTTTTTTCTGGTATAAACAATAATGCTGAAGTTTTTATAAGTATATAATATTGTCTTAATTGGCCTAAGTGGTTGGTTACATGTAGAAAATATATAAATTATATTTAGTTTAATTTATTTGTTTATATTTGTATGCTAAGTAGTAATTAGGCTGCACTTGTTAAATAAATAAAATAAATAAAAAATAAATAAATAAATAATACAAACTTTTAACCAAATTCAAACTAAACTCAAACTTGATAAAAAAATTCAAGTTTAGTTTATAATTCAAATTAAACTTAAATAATATTTAAAATTTGATTTAATTTAATTTAATAAATTTCTATTATTAATATTAATAAAAAAATAATTAGATTTTAATAAAATAAGTATAGACTTATAAAATTGTATTAAGAAAATATAAATTAATAAATTTATTTTAAATATGTGTGAATTTTAGGTATTAAATAATTAATTATATAAATTATTTAATAAAATAGAAATTAAATTTGTTTTTAATACTTTTATTATATATACATAAATCTTCATAATATAAGATTTTTATTATTAAAATTTTTAACATTCTTAAAATTTTTGCTAATATTTTTAGATTTCTTAATATTTTATGCTTTAATAATCTATATTAAATTATTAACTATTTATTTTATATTTTGTTTTTTATTTTTGTTTTGTTTTTACTCTGTAAATAACAATTTTTTTTTTAAGAATTTAAAAATTTTTGCAATATATACAGTTGTTATTTTTTTGCTTTTTTTGTTTTTTTTTTCTGTATTAATAAATTTAAAAATACTTTTTTTATTTGCTAAAGTTTTTGAATGCTTATTTTGGTTTTTTACCAAATAATTAAAAAGATTAATATTTGTGTAAATCAGTTTTGACTATTAAATTTAATTTGTTGGTAATATAAAGTTTTTTGATTTTAAAAAACAAATAAGTAGTAAATTAAATGTTTAAGTTTAAACAAATAAAACCAAAAAAGATGTAACTAAAAATAGTAATTTAATATTGACTTTTTATTTTGATGTTTACAAGTATTTAATAGTAATTCTTGAGATGTTATGTGTTGTTTAACTAAGTTTGAAGATTTTATTTATTTTTATTTATTGCTAGTTTTTGTTTGAATTTTAAGTTAAAAAAAATTGTGCTTAAACTAAATATGTTTTTTTTACAAAACTTGGTAATATTGTAAACAAATTCTTGAAAATAAATAAAACAAATATTGACACCAATAGTTTTTGTTTTAGTTAAATAATAAATTAAATTTTAAAAGGATTTTATTTAACTTTTTTAATATTGTAGTTTTTAAAAAAATAGTTGTTGATTCGATTTTTAATATATTATTAGAAAGTTTTTTTTACAGCTATACTTTTATTTTAGATTCTAAATTTTTGTTTGCAATATGTATAAATTAATTAATAATACTCTAAAGTTGTGTTAAATATGGTTGTTATTTTGATTAAATTGCTATTGTATTGTTTTTGGAAAAAAACTAAATATTATTAAATATTTTAATTATTATTTGATAATATTGTTAATGCTATTTTGCAGTTAATTCTATTGTTAATAAATTAATTTATTTTCAAAATATTTCTTTATACTTTAAATTATTGTTGTTGTTAAATTTATAATAGAATAATCAATTTTATGCTAATTACTTTGTATAACTATTTTGCAATAAAAGTTAACTTTTTTACAAAAATTCTTATTTGTAAACTTTTAAATTATGTTTAGTTATTTTACTGTAAAAGTCAACTTTTCTACAAAAAATCTTAACTGTAAACTATTTAAAAAAAAATTAAAATAAAAAAATATAAAAGAAATTATTTTTAATTCAGATTTAGAATTTAATTAAGTAATTATTAAAATTAATAGCTAATTAATTTCAAAATATTAGTCGTAATTATAAGTTTTTAAACAATAATATTTTGAAAAAAAATTTGGTTTTTAAAGTAGATTTATTGAATTAATTTGTAGTAGATAATTTCTTTGCTAAGAAAATAATTCTAAACTAAAATAATTCTAATAAAGATATATTTTCTTAAAAAAAAAGCCCTTTTTTTATATAATTTATTGTAATATTATTTTATGATTTTGTACTTTTTTTTGCTAATATTTTGGCAAACTACAAGTTAGTTTTACAAACTATTATTTATTTTAGTAAATTATTAAATATTTTATCGAATTTTTAAATCTTTTGATGAATTCTTGAATGTTATATAGTTTAAGATATTATATGATCTAATATTTATAATTAATTATATTTGTGTATTATATAAATTAAGTTATTAATTAAATAATAATATTTAATAATTTGGTAAAATAATAAGTAATAATTTAAAATATTAATATATATTAATTAATAATAAAAATTATAAAAGTAATTTTATGCTAATTAATAATTTAAATTTCTATTGATAATAATAATAATAAGTAAAAAAACAATTTAGTTACCAATTTTTTATTAAATACTTTAAAACTTTTAAAAAAACAAAAACTATATTAAAATTATTTTAGATAAGTTATTTTAAAAAAATAAACTTTTAACCAAAAATAAAAAAAAATGGTTTTAAAACAGCAAAAAATTAGTTAACTACTATATTATTTAAAAAAATATATCTACAAAGTATTATTAAGCAGTATTATTTATAAAATAATACAAAAAATAAGCAGTAGTTAAATATAGTATAAATTAGCTAATAATAAAATAAAAATTATTAGATTATATAATATTAAAAATTCCAAAAATACCAGAAAAAATTTTAAAGATTTTAAAAATATTAAAAATTTTAATAATAATTCAAGAAAAGTATAAAAATCATTAGAAATTTTAAAAATTTTGTATTACAAAAATTTATATATATATAATAATAACATTAAAAGTAAAAAAAACAATTAGTTTATTAAATTTTTATCAAGTAATTTTAATAATTAAAAATTTAGTACTTAAAGTAAATATTTATTTAATAAAAACCATAATTTAATTATTTACTATTCAAGTTTTATGAATTTATATTTATTTTAGCAGTTATTTACATTTAACTAATATTAATAACATTAATTTAAAGTTATTAATTATATTAAAACAATAGTTTTTAATCATAATTATTAATAAAATATTTATTTTTTATTTTTTATTTATTGTTTTTTGTGTATTTTATTTTGTTTTATTAATTAATTAAAAAAAATATTAAAATTATAATATTAAAAATTGCTTGGTAAAAATAAATATAAAATTAGTTTATTAATTATTTATTAAAAAAATAAAAATTATTAGAATAAATTAGTTATTATATTAAAAAAATTAGATATTAAATATTGTTAATTATTATGAATTTTTATTTATTTTACAAAAAATTCAATCAACTAAAATTTTTAAATACTAAAATTTTCAAAGTAAACAACAAACTTAAAATACCAATTTACAAACTAATATATTATATAATTATCTATAATAATAATTTTTACAACTGTAAATATTTTATTAATAAAGATACTATTAATTGTTTTAAATAATAAAAATAATAAAAAAGTTTTAATTTTTTTATTCTTTGCTTTAATTATAATTTTAAAATTAAAAAAAAATATTTTATTTTATTTATTTTATTTATAATATATAAAATATTTATTAATCTTTTAATTAAAATTAAAAAACCAATAAATATAATAATAAGCTTAATTAACAAAACCAATTTTGTTAATTTAAATTTTAATAATATTTAAAACCAATTATAAATTTAATAATAATAATAAAAAACAAAATCAGTATTTTTAATATATAACTTTAAATTAATAAACTAATTTTATAAATTTTAAAATTAATTATAAGCTTAAATAAAAACTTAATAAATAAAAGCCAAATAATTTAAATTTTAATACTTAAAACAAAATTAATAATAAAAAATTTTTTATTAAATATAGTTTTTTCTTAAAATATTGGTTTTAACTATAATAATATTTAAGTTTTTTTAAAAATTAAAAATAATAATAACATATTTTAAATATTAAGTAAAATTTACAAAGCAAAAAATAAATAAATATAATTATATACTTGAAAATCCAATTTATTAATTTTAAAAACAACATAATTAAAAAAATTAATTTGATTTTAAAAATAATTTTTTAAAAGTTTTTAAACTTTTTATAATAGTAATAATTATATTAAGTTAAATATTTTAAAAAAACTTTAATTGAAAAAAACTTTTATTTAAAGCAAAAAAAGTAGTGGCTAGCCACATGTAGTGAGTGCGTGAACTGCATTTAGTCTGGGCCTCTTAGTTTGGTTCTGTATACTAGACAGCGGTTGGGCTTCACTCGTAAAACGCGTAATAAAAAAAAAAAAAAAAAAAGTGTTTTATTAATTAAAAATTGTTATATATTTATATTATTTAAAAAAAGTATTTTAAAAAAATATTGTTTAGTTGTTTTTATTTTTAAAAAAGTTTTTTAAATATTAAAACTATTAAAAACAATAAAAAAATATTTTTTTTATTTTTTATTTTAATTATAATTACAAAAATATAAAAAAAGATTTAAATATATATAATAACAAATTAATTACAATAATATTTTAGTATATAAAATAAAATTAAAAATTAAAAATTTTAAATCAAAATAAAATAAATATCTTGTTTGTAATAATATTTATAATATTAAATATATTGTTATATTTAATTATCTTAATTATTAAAAAATATTATTTGGTACTTTTATCGATTTTTTATGATTTTGCAATTTTTGTATTGTTTTGCTAATAATAATTAGTTTTATATAATTTTTTATAAGAATTTTGTTCTTTAAAAATTTTTAGTAATATCAAAAATACATATATTATTATTATTAACTTTGTTTAAAATTTGATTATAGTTTATTAAGAATGTTTATAATTGTTATATATTAAACTTAGATCTAATTTAAAAAACACAGTTTATTATTTTATAATATTAATTTGTTTAATATTATAAATAAATTTGTTAATTTTTTATTTATTAATTGTTTTAATTTTAAAAAAAGGCATCTGTTTTTTTAAGTATATATAAGAATGTTTTTGTAATTATAGAAATATAATATAGTTTTAGCTAACTCAAGTAACTATTCATATATAATTGGTATATGAATCATGTTTATTTTAAAGTATTTATTACTGTATTATAATAGATAATAATTGAGCCTTATTTATTAATAATAATAATAAAATTTTAAATAAGAAAAAATATAAACTAAAATTAATAATAAAATTTTTTTATAAATAAAATTATGTTAACAAATTTAAATTTGTTATTGAAAAAATATTAATAACTTAAAATAATATTACAATTAATAAAAATTATTTAAAATAAATTATTTTAAATTTATTAATTAACATTTAAAATATTAATTAAATAATATATTCTTATATTTAATATTTGTATTTAGTTATTTTAATTAATAATTTGTTGTTATTTAATTAATAAAAATTTCAAAATTATCATGAAAAATTAATATTTTTTTGCCACTTTTTTCATAACAATTATCACGTTATTTGTAATTGAACTTATGATCGCCATGCAATTCGAAAAGGATAATGAAGTCGAAAATCTTATTTAAGAAACTCCTCTCTCGGTCAACATACTTGATCGTAGTTAGTGGGAAGTATATTATGGTCTGGATTTTAAGTCCGATTTTAATATGCGCTGGTAGCACTACCAATGTTACTTGCCTACACCCTGCAGTCGTGTTCTGAGCGATTCATCGCACAAAGCAACATGCGTTCTTGCTTGAAGTGGGAAGCGTATTATAGTTTGGGCCTTTGGGCCCAATTGTAACATGTGTTGGCAAATAACAATCAATTAGTTTATATAAGACAGGTAAATTTTCTTCACTATTTTCATTAAGAACTGTGATAAAGATTCTGCAAATGAATTGTTATGGAAAAACCATCTTGCGAAATTAGAATCATTGGCTATTTCGGATCGAGTAAATAAAGTATGTGTTGTCTTTGATCTTACTAATATGTTTAACCGAATAAATATGCCTTCGGTTGAACACTTTTTATATATCCTAGAGTACTTTATTCGAATGGAACAACACATCTGTATTGGGGTCTCATGGAAGGCTTCCCTAAATTTGAATCGAGCACCAATTTAATTAGCGATAAAATTCTTACTGCCAGATGGAACAGTTTTTAATCGGAAAAATTTATCGATCATTAATTACAATCTATCTTGCAAAATGTTTAATCAGGGAACCCGTGACTCAAGTTGCTAATGAAGTAAAGCGATGCGTTTACAATCTACGAATGATACCATACGGTGAATCTATTGGCGCGTTCAATTTATCCAACATCTAACTTGTGAGCGTAAGAATCAACTTTGCTTATATACCGCTTAATGTCAAAAATGGAGGTCTAAATGATCGAAATATTGCTATTAGGCATCAAGCTGCCTTGAACACGGGAGTTTTGACCTATCGACGAAAACATTAAGAGAACAGTGACACACCTGCTTAATATTATAATGAATTTATTCAACAGAGAAACGGGTTAAATAAGCCTATTTCTGTTTTTCAATCCCTTTGAGAAATTAATTATTCAATTGGGAAGATATTTGATAATGATAAAATTACGTGACAAACAATTGTGTCCAATAAAGGCGTTATCTATTCTAAGATCCCAATGTAAAACATGATACAAATATTCCATCAATTTCTGTCTTGAAACTTATTGATGTAGTTCGAATCAGCGTTTTCAGGCAATCGAAACTTGCAAATGATTGCTATAAGAAAATTAAGAACTTTGGAGTTTGCCTATAAAGTCTAATTAAACCTGCATTGTCATCTAATTTTCCGCTTCACAAACTTCAGTATCGTTCTATAAAGATGCACTCACAACGAAGTTTAAGGTATCACTCGAAAATGTCCTGTTTCAATAAGTACTTTTAATATTGACTGTTGGCGAAAATCTGGTTGTAACATGATTCATCGTGCACAACAATCCAACCTCTCTGGGTCAACATCGTTTTTTCCGGAGCAATTCTTACACAGCAAGCAGATATTCTTCCTCGGCTATAGATTTTGTTTTTCAAGTAATTTTTTGATGCCGTTCAGTTGCCCTCTTAGCCTGTAATCATCTCAAAATATTATTGATTGTATGTAGCTCCATTCACCTTAAACGCAAAGTTCATGGCCATTATCACATCATTTTGTAATAACATTTTTTTAGACTTTTATTATCTGTTGGGCGAATATGATTTTAGGGATCATACACGCAAATGCAAGTAAAATGAAATAATTACAAATTGTATTTACAACTCCTACGTATCTAAAAATGTTTATGGAACGGATGGAATAAAAAGAACAGAGATGGGCAATAAGAGAGTAGGAAATAAAAACACAAAGTGACAAGGATAATATGAATTAGCTATATTGCTGACTAATTATAAAGAAAAATGTACAGCTTCAAGTAAATTTGAAATAAAGCTTAACACTTTCCCTCTCACCTTCTCATGCCATCTCATAGTCGTCTAGGTTTTCCTCTTCACCTTCCGTCAAAGCAACTTCGTCGATAATTCCTTCATTCTCCATTTTCGCACGGTTTCTCGTCATTCTCGGAGGTCCAACGGGCGCAGGTACCCTCTTTCGCTTTTTGTTCTTTATGGCAATCTCCTCCGAATTCTCGTTGCCACCAGCAGCCCTTCCCTCTATGCCCTTTGCCTTCCCTCCCTGATGCCCTTCGCTTTCTTTTACTTCCTTGCCTTTCTCATCTTCTTTTTCTTTTCCTTTCTCTTCATCTTCATCTTCAGGTTCTTCCACAAGCCTAATGCCTAGTCCTCTCGTCAAAATGAAAGGTGTCCACTTCAAATTTTCGGGTTTTATTTGTGGATAACCCTTAGACATGATCTTTTGGCAATGCTGTTCAATACGCGCCTTATCAACAATGAGTTTATATGTATCATTTTCTTGATCTTTGACTATCATATCGTTGGTCTGAAGAGTTGCTATTACGTCATCAGGCGTCATACTTGTCTTTCGGCTCAACTCTTGTTTTCAACCGAAATGTGATTTTAGGTAATATAGAGAGAATCAGAAAAGCATTATAGCAGGTGTCTGATTTACCTTCGATGCTAATAGATTCTTCCATATCTTTTAACTCCTCAAAGATAACATTCCGCCAATAATTTCGGTAGCTTAGAAGACCGAGATCAGACAAGGGCTTCTCCGGAGAACCTCTTTTGTTTTCTTTCTTAGAGAGTAAGTAGCCTGGGAATTTGTGAAATTTTAATTAGCAAGATATATTAGAATGATAATTTTATTCAAATTGATCATCACCACAGTGGATGGCAATACTTACTAAAATCGATTAATAAATTTCCATACCCTTTTCGTTGATGAATCGGTAGTGTTAAAATACATGAGACATTATAGTTCATAGGTGATCGTTTTTCCTACAAGAATGAGGAAAATAACACAATTTCAGATTAAATTATAGTGCTGACTAATCTTTCTATTAACAACAAACCTTGGAAAAATATCCAACAAAATGACATCCGGTTTCAGTGGATTCCGTCATAACGTAAAATAAGAAGGGTTCCACGTCATAATAAAGGGTTTTGTGATCCAAGAACATTTTGGCCAATAGGCAAAGGTTCTGGCAGTATATCTGGGATAAATTTTCCGTAAATTCGTGAAAATATTATTCGAAAACTATATTATGAAGGTAGCTCCATAATACATACCTTATTTTTGCGCCCATCTACTTCAAATATGGATATCTTCCCGTCCCTGTAAATCTCATCTCCAGGGGGATGTCGCATAGGGCATTTTTGCTTTGAATTTAAAAAGTTCAAAATAAGATAAGCTCAAATAAAGAAGCGTAGAACCACAATAAAAGGTTAAACAAACCTTGTGCTTATCCGCTACGAACTGACTTTTCATATATTTGAGACAAAATTCGCAAATATGTAAGACAGGATGTATACTATACTCTTCAGGATACGGGGCAGCGAACCATGTATTAATATCCCAGCCTCCAAATTTGATGATCCGGATTTTGGGGGTAATATCAGCAAAATCTTGGAGCTTCTCTTCATTATCTATGAGCCCTGTTCTTGTACCTTCAAGGGAAAGCTCTTCCTGTAATAAAAAAAATCGATTTTTTCAATAACCAAGGTTATATAATATAGGTAATTTCATTGTATTTCCAATATTACCTCTATTTGACCCTTGGCTAAGGCCTTGGCCTTTTCGAATATCCATTTGTCAGTTTGTTCTGGCTTAGTTTTGGACATATCTGCCTCCTCTGCCGTTAATTTACCGCCAAACGGCAATTCGGTTTCGACCTCTTTTCCACCTTCCTTTTCCTTGTCTTCAGACTCTGGTTTTGTTGTGCTATTCTCTTCTTGTAATCCGAAAACTGGAGATTGCATAGATAAATTTTGTTCTTGAAACTGCTTAAGTTCATAAGAATGATTTTCTAGAAGTTCTTGTTCCTCTGAGTCCTCTGACAAAGCATCAGAAGAATCATCGGACGAATCTTGTTCAGACGCCGATTCTTCTGTCGTATCATCCGCTACGACGTTTTTGCCTTTGAAATATTTGCCGTTTTCCTTTTTATTTTGTGGACTAAGACGTCGACTTAGATTCCTATTAGGTTTTTTATTTGGTTCTCGAAGTTTATCAGTGAATTGGTACACATCATATTGAGCTTCCTCAATAGGGTCTTCTTCAAGATCCGTTTCATCAGCTTGTTCGTACAAATACTCGGACGAATCTATTTCGTCACTATCAGTAATTATTGCTTTGCTTACAGGTGCCTGAGGCTTTTGGGTTCTTCGTTTTTTTCGAGGTAAAACGTCTTTAGATTTTTCTGTTCCGACTTCGGCAACAGGTTCTCTATATTTATTGTTGAGACTACTATTATGACCGTTAAAAACTGCCCCATTATTGTAGGGGATAACGTTGATTAACCTTTTACGTTTTCTCGGGGAGCTTGAAGTTGAAATGATCGATGTTTGATCGTCTTCTTCCATCCTTAGCTCGTCGTGAAGATTAGTATTGTTGTTATTCAAGGAAGTTAGATTGAGTTCTTTTGTAAGTGTGGCAGCCATACAGTATTTTAAATTATTGGTGGTTTGAGAGATTTGCATACAGCGTCAAGAGTGAATTCCATACGATTAAAGCGAGAAATTACACTGGTAGAATCATAAGAATTAGACCAACAGGGGTAGTGATTTTTTTTTGTGATGTTTACGTATTAGTAAAAATGTGACTTGTTTGCTGACTTTAGATTTCATTACTTGGAATTTTCCCAAAATGACTTGTCAATAATAAACTTTTTAACCAAAATATACTTGAATTATATTTTTAAGTTATTTAAAAAGAGACTATTTATATTCTTAAACATAAACAGTATTTAAATATTTTTTAGATTTAAAAAGAATCAACAAATAACAAAAGAAATTTAGACTTAATTAATATTAGACATTATTAAAATTTAAAAAAAAAAACAGTTATTATATAAATAAAAATAATATTAAAATAAAAAATTATTGAGAAATATGAAACAAATTTTTTTAGAAAAAATAATTTTTATATAATTAAGCATATTATAAAATCTATTATTTAAATTACTAGTTTTTAATAATTATTTGTAAATTTTTAGAAATAAAATGATTTTTTAATTATAAATATTTATGTATTAAATTTTTGTAAAATTTTATTTGAAATATTGTAAAAAATTAATTAATTAATTAAACACATGAATTTATAAATCAAAAAATAATAAATTTGCAAATACAAAAAACAAAAAAATTGTTTAAAAACATGAATTATAATTTTAACTAAAAATATTTATTTAATTAATTTACATATTGTGAATTTTATTATCAAAACATAATAATGTTGTAATGTTTCTCACAATATCATACTGTCTTTAGTTAAAAAAAAACTTTAATTGTGCAATTGATTAAGAATTTTCTTTTTTTAATACTTGACAATATCCTCCATATATAATAAAAATAATTGTAAAAATAATGATCAACAAAATTAACAAAATTCAAATGTTCGTAACTTGTGGAAATATATTAAAAGATGAAGCTGGAAAAGTGTGGCTAATTGATAGACAACATGACCGATAATATGTGCCCGTATACTATGTGGAACTTGAAATCTACAAAAAATCGACAGAGGCATTTTCCTTCCCTAATTTTTGACCATGTCCCCACCAGTAGCCTACGTAATTTCCACAAAAGCTTATCAAAAACTCATACTACATGCGAGCAAACACCCCTCTGCAACCGTCAACGGGGTTTTACTCGGCAGTTATACTTCGTCAGATGCTGGGAACGACGATACTGTCGCGATCACCGACGCTGTGCCTTTGTTTCATCATTGGACTACGTTGACACCAATGCTTGAGGTTGGGCTGCAGCAGGTAGGGTTTTGTTTGAAAGCTTGTTGATTTCTTTCAGAGAGTACTCAAGTAAATAGGGTTGGTGGTGAAAAGAAAACGGGAAATTGGGATTAAATGACTACTTTTTCGGTTTGAAAGGTTGACATATACGCAGCACACCATAAGCTTCGCATCGTAGGTTATTATCATGCCAATGCCCAAGCAGCTGATAAATCATTGCCCGGGATTGGGATGAAAATCGCTTCAAAAATACGGGAGAGTTTCACTGATGCGATTGCGCTTGTTGTGAGTCGATTAATTTTTGGATAGCTGCTAAAATTATTATTATTTTATTAAATGATTTTTTTTATTTCGGCAGGTTCAAAATACTAAATTATCACAAGATACACCTGAAGTTGCCGTTCTGGTATTTAAATTCGTTATTACTATCAATGTATTATTGAGTTTGAAATTTATTAGCTTCTGTTTTATCTTCTAGCCATATATTTTCAAAGAAAATCAATGGCGTCCTGTTAAACCGGCATTTGAATCAGAGAGTAGCTCCTCTTCATTGCCATCAAAATTTACCCTAATGAATGCCGACGCACCCAATCTAACTTCAAAATCTATCAAACGTAAAATATACGAATATTTATATGACTTCGATGAACATCTCGAGAATATCGAGTTAGATTGGCTGGGTAATGAAATATTATGGGCTTTAATCAAGTCAAAATAGTCACATAAGTCAATTTATGTGAGAATCATAGAATTATAAGAGGGCGAGATATTGGTAAGTTGGTAAAGAACTTTCATATTTTTTTTGTTGATACTAATAAAATAATTTTTCAAAACAGATAGTTAGTGTTGGATTATCGAGCCACAAAAAACTCGATAGATACACTCAGGAAACAGAAAAATTAAACAATTTTGAGACAAGAAACGTCATAATCGTACCAGATTTTGAAATCCCAAGGACAAAATAAACTCATTTCATCCTACTCAATTTCACTTTTCATGCCATTGATGCTGACACGTATGATTACAACATTTGTAAAAAATGGACATGGGTTCATCGGCGGAGCGCGTCTGAATTTGCATAAAGTATGCGCGTTTATGTTCACATTTTGGACATGTAGCTTTTATTCCGGGGTTCACACGCGATGAGTATTATTTTAGAACACAACAGAAATTTTCGGGGTGCATTAAAAATATTTGCCTCACCATCGGTTGAATCCACATTCTTCCAACCTTCCTCACCACCGAGCACATCATCTACTTCCTTACGCTTTAATCGCGTCTCGGATTTTATCTATTTCATTTATGAGTTAAGTGAATTTATGATCGAAATGGAAAATTTTAAAGCTTTAACTCTAGTATAGTTCAAAGGACAATGCTTATAAGGATTTTCATTGTTATTTGCTCTTAATCTTTTTTGACCAAAAATTACACTCTTTATATACCAAATTACAAAAAACCCCTTTTCAAACTCACCGGTTCTCGAATTCGAAAATTGTATGGACATGTCTGACAATAAAACTGTTGGCCGTTGTAACCTGACTGTACGAGCAACATGTTTCCACACGTCGGACAGAATAACATTGTTCTGAAAGGAGGTGATCTGCCAAAGTGAAATTTCTGTAGTTTTCATGGGAATCAATGACTCATATCTTACTTATAGCTTGATTTATATTTTGGTAAGCAATAAATAACAGTTAATACAATATATAATTAAAATTGTTGTTAATCGCAAATTTTGTAATTATTAATTAGTTTAGCCTGTGCAAATTAATTTAAATTTAACAAATTTGTTGCCAATTAATTTTAAGTTAATTATTTGTAATATTTTTTTAAACTTTTAATAACAATAATATTATATTTAATTTTTAAAAAAACTTATTTTTAACCAAAATTAATAGTTATTTAACTTTAAAGTTATTAATTTATAGCATAATAAAATATATTTTTTTGTTTACATAAATTACTTATATTAATAAAAATCTTAGTAAATTAGAACAAAATTATGCAGTTATAAATTAAAATACTTAATAGTAGTTTAAAACTGTAAACATTTTTTGAAAATATTTGCTTTATAAACAATTTGATATTATTACAAATTACAAAAGCTTAATATAATTAAAAATCTTTTTTTCTTAATTTTATGATTACAATTAAAGCAAAAAGTAAAAAAGTTTTAAATATCTTTTAAAATATTTTTTTTATTTTTGGCTGGTAATTATTTTTCAATTAAAGTTTCTTTCAAAAAATACATTAAAGTTGGTTTTAATATTATTTTTATCTTTTAAAGATTTTAATAATAAGTTAATTAACAAACTAGTATTTTTTGTTTTTATTACTATTTTTAATATTATTACTTTGCAAATAACCAAAAAAACCAAAGACTTTAAAAAATAGCAGCAATTATTTATGTTTATTATTATTATATTAAATTTTTTTATAGTTTTAAATAAAATTTTGAATAAAATCTTTATAATAGCAATTAGTTTTTTTTTAATATATGTAACAATAATAACAATATTTTTTTTAAAACAATTTAAGATTAATTACTAATTCTATTATTAAATATAATGTTTATTAACAAATTATTATTAATTTTTTTATTTGTTTATTTTAATGAGTGAGATCCAAACATTGCCTAGTTTTATATATCAAAGAAATGATCTATACTAGATGTGAATCATGCTTTTTTTACATGCGACCAGCCACTCAGGCTAATTAAAACAACATTATGCAGCTATATAAACTAAAACTGAATCACCTATTTCAAAAAAAAACAAACAAGATTTGTGAAATCCAAAACATACACCAAAAGTCTCAGCTATGCCAAGCATTTTAATCACATCAGCAGAAAATCCTGAAGCCAAACCAGAGACCAATATGAGAGCTGAACCATCAAAAAGAATCAAGCCATTCTTCTCCATATATGCTTAATGTTTAGCATGAACCAGTCAGACATTATTCCTAAAAGCAAGACTAAAAGAGTACACAAACTCAACTACCTCATGACAAGCAATCTTGTGATCACAGAAAATGGAAATAGTTTCACGAAACCAACCATCAAAAACACAACCCTTAAAAAGAGCCATCAACAAAGAAAAATCAGAAACACAGGTCAACAACAACTGGAGCACACCCAAAGAGGAATAAAAGAGACCCAAAAGTGATTTCCAAGAATTCATATGGGCTTCCAGTATTTGATGCCAAGTAGGCTCATCAACTCTACAGGAAAACACATGATCTGATACTTCCATCTCACTACAATACAAGCACAGTACACTGAAATAATGTTTATTATAGAGGCACTTACAAATGGCCACAGACAACTAACAATACAAAGCTTTCATAAAATAAGTGCACACATTAGCTGAGGCCTTGCTGATATAACCAGTGGTCATGTGCAAATCAGAATGTCACATCAGTAAAAAACGGTGCCAATCAATCTCAGAGAGCAAACCATGAGGCACAAACTTTAAACCAGAACCAATCTTCCAATGTGCACAACAGACAAAATAATAAACATCACAAACAAAATGTCTAGAATTGCTAAAAATAATACTGCCATCAGCCACCAAAAAATGTTTACTCAGATAAAAAGAAAGAAACCAATTAAAAACAGATGCATCACCAATAAGTGAATCAGCACAGTCATTTTCTGAAATGTCAGAGTGACTCTTTATCTTGTGTCAACTAACACTCAAATTTTTACTGTAAATAACATTAACTATATGTCAATGCTTGACCCAACACTAATTATGAAAATTGGGACACATCAAAACCAATTCCAACTTGTAAGCATCCAAAGCAAATTAACTATTCGAAAACAAATGAACAAAACTAGACAAAGGAACACATTCTAAAGCCAATGCAATAGCTTGCATCTCAGCCAAAGTAGATGACATCAAACTCAATATTCCAATGCCCAAACCTAAATCAATGTCTTCAAAAAAAACAGCAGTACCAGCCTTATAGCCAACTGTGCCCAAACTCTTCAGAGACCCATCTATGTATACAGATAAACTACCAGTACCAACCCAAGACAGATGATTACATACAAACATAAAACTGCTAGAGCCAAGAACATTTAGAGGACCAATACCACTTAATACTGAGGAAAGAGTCGGAGACAAATTTATACTATTGAAAAATGCAGTAGAAAGTTTAAACCACTTAGAAACAGGCCCATGAGAGTTCAGCCTCTTCCACCACTTAAATGTGTACCAATCAAAAACAGCACCATGATGATCACAAAGCTGATCCACAAATACAATATCATATTATTGAAGAGAAAAAAGAAACTTGAAAAACATCAACTCACCAAAAGCAACAGACATAAGAATCCCACTATAAATGTGAAAAGAATTGGCCAGAAAGTCACTAATAGACAGATTGCAATTACAAAGAACCCAAACCATGTCCACCAAGAAATTATTAGAAGCACCAACATGAATACAAACAGAAGAACACAAAGAATGAACAGAATGCCAATAAAAAACTTGCAAATCATGAGATCTATAAGAAAACAATTGACCCAGAATTCCACTGTAGTTTGCAAAGTTAATAAAAAAGGCAATCTTACTTTTAGATTGAATTTGCACAAAAGATTTCAAACCATAAAAAGAAAGATAGTGAATTGTATCACTAGGAAAGTCAAGAGGCAGACCAGACTTGATCTTTAGCCCCTTATGAATTAGAGCATCTCACTTGTTATATACACCAACCAGAACAAAACTAAACTGCATCCTATAACTGACTATAGAATAAAGTACTGTTAACACCAAATATAAAAACTGTTTATCTGAGACCACCTTTTATAAAACCAAATTGATAAAAAAGCAAATGTCTGAATGTGTCTTAGCCAAACTAGGCTTTGAAAGACCTTCAGTCGAAAGAAAAATATTCAGGTATTGATAAGATTTACCCTTTTTAGCAATAAAGATAGGTGCACCATTAATAGAGAGAGAAGGAATGCTAACTCTGCTATTAATGGGAATGGCCATTGTTTTGTTATTATTGATTAAAATGTCATTAATCCAAAAGAAATTACTAGCAATATTGAGAATATGCTGTGTAGCACTCTGACTGCTACCAATCCAAATTGTATTATCAACAAAGACGCCAGCAGCAAAAAAGGAAAAAAGCCCAGTCTAAAATTCAGTGCGATTACTTTTGGAAACAAAATAAAAATTTAGTCTATACCTGTACACACTTTCTTGACACTTAATCTTATACAACAGAGGATCATAAAATATGCACCACAAAAGGAGGGAAAAAACTTCTCCTTAGTCCAAACCATCATGCACACAATAACTACTTGTTAAACCAAAATCTGTCATAATTCTGTTGGTATGATCTCTATGAATATTACCAAAAAATTGAATGAATTTGCTGCACATCTTGATCCTAACCAAACTCTTCTCAAAATATTCCCAGCTGACTGAATCGTATGTTTTTTGCATGTTTTGTAAAACCAGCCAAAGCTCTCTGTTCTTTTCCAAAACATCTTTAATAACTGAACCAATTGCAAAAATAGGAAACTGAGTTGACATGCCCTTTAAAACCAAAAAATTGTCCTCATAAAGAACATCAAAAGTGCTGCATGCCAAAAAAATCTTATTAGAGAGAATCTTAGAAAGAATCTTGCAAGCTGTCTCAATTAAAGCAATAGGATGGGTATTTATCAGAACACTCTTCCAGTCATAAGACTTAGGAATTATTGAGACCCAAGTCTCTTTTCAAGGGCTGGGTACAGATTCACAAGCTAAACAAGAGTTCAAAAGCACCAAGAGCAGATTAAGAATTGATTCATTACAATGCTTTCATAGTTTATTTAAGATACCCAACAGGCCAGCAGCTTTACCATTAGATAAATTAGAAACCACCCCAAATAATTCATTAAATCCAATAAAACACATCACACTAGAAAAAGCTCCATCAAAAACATACTCCAAAGGTTAATATTGACAGCTCTAATTATTGGCAATATTATTGACCATCTGATGTCTTCTAGTCTAATCTTCCATGATTGTATCTACCTTAGATTTGACCAATTCAGGCTCCAAGACCAACTTATTGTCCACAACTAAATGATCCAACACCACTTTATAAAAGGGATGCTCTAGCACACTTCTGATAGTATAACCTTTGTTCAATTCAAAATTTTCTATCCTTTTACAAATTGCCTGTTTGATGTAACACTTTTCAGCACATCTTGATTCCAACAATTTGGAAAAGCAATAAGACTTCTTTGCCTTAACCAGCTTGGAATAAACAGCATCAAAACTAGAACCAGAAATAAAAAGAGATTTCACTCACACTGCATCACTATTATCAAGTTTATTCCAAGTCTTTAACAATAAAGCAAAATCCTTACTAAAAGCCAAACAAGAAGTCTTTACTAATTTGGACATCAGCAACTCAAGTTTATGAAACCTAGAAGACTCTTTGGTAAAAACACCATCAAAACTCTTGGACTATTTCTTACTAAAAATACTATCGGCTGAAAAAACCATTATTCTATAAACAACAACCCACATTGCATCCAGATCCAAAAATGCTACAGCTCTAGCAAACTCATCTAAAAACATAGTGGTATTAGCTGTCATGGCATTCTTAAACTTGCACTATTTTACAACATTGACATGTTTGACATCAAACTTCCAATGATTCTTATTAACTTGTTTTTAAAGCAAAAACAACTACACATTCAACAAACCACTAAGACCCACAGAAACAACAATAGCCTTGTAGTTAGTATCAAAATAGTCCACTACATCAGTCACACCACAGTTTACTATTGAATTGACCAAATTAAAAGAAATAAACAATTAATCAATCACCTTGATAACACTACAAAAATTGTGCTACATTGGCATCTTAGCTGCTGAGCTCCCATCCAATAAGTTAACCAAGTCCAAATCAAGGCACTTTTTATAACTGGCACATCTACAAAAACCATCTTCATTGAAGTTGCTGTTACAGATGATTATTTGGGGTCTTAAATCAAATAACAAATCCATAACTTGGTACTCAATATCTTGACAATGCTGGTGATACTGGTATATTGGTTGTATTTGAAAGTTTTAGAGTTGAGTCTTTTGTATAATGAACAAAAATTCAATGATGATGTAGTTGGTTGGTAAGTTGTGTTTTCAATTTCTGTCTTCAGCTTGGTGGTATTACTCATAAAAAAAAAACAGATATAAAAAATAGCAGACCAATAAAAAAATAGTATTTAGCACATAAGCACATTGCTCAGCAATATGAGCATTGCTCAAAAAATCATAGCACATCACTCAAGAATATGAGCAATTTCATAGAACATCAATTATGTATATATAGCAGTAGCATTAGAAGTAGAAAGAGCAGAATCTCTAGTTAGAAATCTTTTATCCACAAATATTAAATAAATAAATCATCTATTATCCAAATTCACTATTCACTATCAACACTTCATGTTGATAGTAATTGATACTTAATTATGTTGGAACAATAGCTCTTGATTATGGCTATTGATAAGCTACTAACTTGCATATTGCCTTGGTTCATTTCTTTATTTTCTTTTATTTTTCTTTCTTTTTTTGATTTTTCTTGTTGAATACTAATGGATTAAGAATTAAAGCACTGAGTTATTAATGTTATGGATAGCCTGGTAAAAGACCCATAAATAAGAGTAGAATTATATATATATTATTAGATAGCTTACCAGAAGGGCACGAATGCCAGAATAAATCCGGCCACCAAGCTGAGAAAGAAATTGGGAAACAACTTACCAGAAAACTGTAAATAACATCAACAAAAAATCTCTGTTCATTATACAAAAGACTCAACTCTAAAACCTTCAGATACAACCAATGTACCAGTATCACCAACATTGTCAAGATATTGAGCACTAAGTTACGGATTTGTTATTTGATTTAAGATTCCAAATAATCATTTGTAACATTTGGTGCTCCCTGTGAGGTATAATCCTACAGAAAATCAGCACCAACAACACCCATTTAAACAGTGGCAGAATCTGAAGAAACAGGGACAAACCATCTAGGATTTGCAAAATCTTTATTCCAACACTACTGTCAACATTTAGGATTAATTGACAACCACTTATCAGCAGAATCAGCTTTCAATTTCTACATCAATGAGAGAATCTTATATTTACTAGGAGTACCAGTAAAAACTGACTCAGCTAGAGAAAACTTCTACAATGAATTAATCCAGAATATTAGCCTACCAACAAATTACAATTTCACAGCAATCTTCACTGAAATCAATAAAAAAATTGAAATTCACATTCAACAAAGATATCCAATTATCTATGCAAACAAAGGCAAAGGAAAATTACAAATATCAGCAATAACACCTTAAAAGATACAACTACCTATTTGGAAGAAAACTAGAGTCAAATTACCAACAAAACCATCATATCACTATACATCTGGAAGTGCCATTAATATTACATCAACAGGTATGTCCACATCAACTTTTAGACAATTCCCATTTCAGAGTAAACAAAGGAAAGAAGATCTTCTAAGATCATATGGCATGTATTTCGAAGGATTTAAGTCACAATTGCCAATGCCATCAGGACTTCGATTTCTGCTACTTCAACCAAATTTCGGAACCACAAGCCCCTAGGAAGTAACAGATTTGGGAAAAAAACAAGAAGAAAAGGAAGAAGAATCTGAAGATTAAGAATTTACTTACCAGAACCTGATCATGGAAAACTCAGAAATCAAAACTCCGAACTTTCAAATTCAGCAAAATCCAACTTTAGAAAATTCAGAAATCCAAACTCCGAATTTTCAAATACAGTATAATCAGAACAAGTGAAATCCTGACATTAATAATCAATAACACTTATCTCCAGTAATTGTCATCACTAGCTCCACCAAATGTCAAACAACAACAACAACAGCCACAACTGCTATCTCAACAAAACCAGCAGCAACCACAACAACAACCAATGGCTTATGCTCCAATTGCCAAAATCAAGAAATTTACCAGTGAAGAGAACAATGCTCAAATATGGCTCAACAATATGGAAAAAGCCATTGTAGCCAATGGATGAAATGATGATAGAGCCCTTCAAGCAATTTTCTATTTTCTACAAGATATTGCTGACTTGTGGTATCAGAGTTTAGCCATTAAACCTTAAACATTCCAGGAATTCAAAACTGCATTTTTAGGATATTTTAGTAATAATAACAGCATTAATTGCTTAGCCAACACCTTCACCATAATCAAACAAGGAGAAACTGAAGCAGTTACCACTTACTTGGGATGTTTCCACAGGAATTTACACCAAATCCAAGCAATTCAAGCTGACTATTTTACAGTGCCTCAGATTCTAAACCAGTTCATCCGTGGACTGCATAGTAGTCTTTTCCAGTGTGTACATCCAATGCATTCACAAACTCTCCAAAATGCCATCATAAATGCCAGAAATTTTGAATTGGCAAAACTCAAAGCAAGCCATGCCCAAGCTGTTAATCTAGTAATGAATGGATCATTTGAATTGGATTCCAAATTGAAACAATTCAGTGATTTAATTAATCAGAAATTGGAAGGATACTTAGCTGACAATCGTGCAATTTATCAACCACCACAACAACACAATAATTTAGAAAACATGAATTGTTTCCAAAATTAGTCGCATCTATCATTATCTCCAAATCAGCCATGGCAACAAGAGACACATGTCTGCCATAACTGTGGTAAACAAGACCACATTAGAGCCGACTGCTAATTTTATAATAATAATCAACAATTGGGAAATCAATATTGAAACCCCAATTGCCAGTTCCCAATTCTGAGTTACCAATCCAATTCAGCCCCATATCAACTAACTTATCTGTCAATAATACAACAGCCAATATATCAACCACTCATATATTAATCTCCAGTTTATCAACCGCAACCACTGATAATATATCAACCACCACAGCCACAAATAATTTATCAGACACCCACAGTTCAAACATTGCTATTAAACCCAGCTCAAATGACATCAGGAAACCCTAGATCGAAAGCCACCCAAAACTGGAGATCAGCAATGGTTGTTCACCAACCAATTCCCAGTTCATCCAACCAGCCATCAGAATTACAACAGTGGAGTTCAGGAACCAGGTATACTCAAAACCCGAGTTCCCAGAACTATTTAAGTCTTCTGGCTACCTCAGAAGACACCTCACCCAACACTTGAGAACCCAAACAGAAGCAATTACTTACCAATATTCTGGCAGCCACTATTATAGAAAATGAGTCTCTAGCAGCTATATTTCTTTTCGAAATCGAGGAACTGACAGAAACTCCTTTGTTTAGTGGAGCCACACTCGAGGAAAAACCTATTATGGTAATGTACACAGATGCCAAAATTAATAGTCAGTTCATCAAACTGATTCTAGATAGTGGATTAGCTGGCAGTATTATCACAAGACAATTCATAGACCAATTAGGTCACCAAGTTGATCAAGCTGCCAATGCAAGAATAATTACCGCTGATGGAGCCACCAAGACTCCAATTGGTAAAATAGATAACTTGCCCATAGAAATCAATGGCATCACTGTACTAATCAAGATATTAGTCATAGAAGCCACTCAATACCAAGCACTAGTGGGTAATAACTGGCTGTTCAAAATCAAAATGACACTTGATTGGAACACTCAAGAGCTCCAGCTTAGCCAGAACAGACAACACACACATGTACCAGCCACATGTGGCCATTTCAAACTCATTATCACGCCATCAGCTTTACTTATCAAATTTGAAGAAAAAAAAAAAAACCTACCTGGAAAGCATACCAAGTCTCTTGGGCCGACGAAGACTACAACAAGCTACCACCGATACTTTTTTGGGACAACAAGAGAAAAGAGAAGAAAAACAAAAAACTTACTTGGAATACTGACCAAAACTGGGAAACTGATAATGACCAAGATGAATCAGCAAACTGGAAGTGAGAAGAAATTGATAAGAGAAAGAAGAAAAAACTATTCTCACTAGCAGCACTTATAGTTTATACACTTATATTTTATCATCACCATCCAATTATCATCAACCAAAATTGGAATGTGTTGATTGCAGCAAGAAATTGTTATCAATGAGTGCATGCTGTGGTGATGATGAGGAATACTCCATGGCCACAAGATTTTACTGCTGCCCATGTGTCATAGAGCACTTTGGATGACCAAAATGACAAGGAAAGTGGGATAACCAACCATGTCTCACATGTGGAACTATCCTATCTGACAAAAGAATGTGGAATGACATTCCTTGGCATGAAAGAACGTGCAATGAAACATGCCAGTACACCATACTGATAAATGATTGGGTAAGCAAAGGAACACCAATTGATAATGCCTGGAAACAAGCATTGTAACAATTGGAAAAATATCCTCATGACAAAGATGAACTATGGAGAATGGCGTATGCAAAAGCAGAAAGCATGACAATCAGCAAACTACTAGAGATCAAAAACAATCCTTTATCTCTTCCTGAACCCAAATATGTCCAAACTTTTAATGTCTTTGGCAACATTGAAGACAATTCAGAAGAATTTTATGAACATTACCAGTGTTTGGCACTTACTAGGGAAGAACAAGAGCAGTGTTTAGAGCAGTTGAACACTTGATTATGTCAATATTGCTTAATTCCTTGTGACTTTCAGTATTGTAATGAGTGTGACCTCATTTACAATCCACTACCATCCATGATCTACACAATTCCAAAAGAAGATGAACCAATAAGCAACTGTGCATCAGAATCGAAATCAACTTTCAATCCCAATTCAAACTCTGACAACGATGACAATGAACACAATGGTTCCAGCTCTGCTCTAAATAGCAATGAAATTTACGACAATTCAAACTCTGATTCAAACCCCAAAACATTTATCACACTTTCTGACCTCACTAAATAACAAAAACTTAAATGGTTCAGTGATAATGGCAAAGGTATTATGCCAGAATGTGCACATGATACTGATGCAGGGTTTGATCTGAGATATCTAAAGAAAGATCCATTCAAATTGGAACCACATTTGCACACTTGTATTGATTTAAAAATAGCACTGGAAATTCTAGCCACAACAATAGTTCAATTGACATCTAGGAATAGCTTAGCCAAAAAAAGAATCAACATCAGAGGAGGGATAATTGATACAAAATATATAGGAAATATCATTGTTATGCTACAAAATAACTCAAAAAAGACATATATTATAGAGCCAAATGAAAAGATAGCACAAGCAATATTCTTACCTCTGGTGAAAATAGCTTAGTTAATGTCAGTAGAAAGCAGGAAGGAATTAAGGATAACAGCAAGAGGGATACAACAATTCGGATCCACAAGTAGAATAGATGTACCAGTTAATATGGCAGAGGAAGAGATTGTTGACAAAGGAAAAATTATCTCAACTCGTCAAACAATTTCCATTTTGCCATATGACCAGTATATGTTAGCTATAAAAAGAGAAGTAAAGAATCAAGCTCAATTGTTTGAAGCAGAAGCCACCATTTGTGAATCAGGGGAGATTGGACTTACTAATCTCTACATATCAGCCAAAAGTTCCAAAAATATCAAAATTCCCATCTACAACACAACTGGAAGTGTCATCAAAATACCAAAGGGAACTATTATTGGATATTTAACCACCAAAGTTGAAAATCAACCACCAAACCACATTCCAGATTTTTCACAGCTTTGCAAATATGTGGACATTACATCACAAACTATCTATGAAAGAAATGAATATTATTTGCTCTAACCAGAACAATTGGAACAGATAAACATAAGGAATCTAGATCCACTTCAACAGATGCAACTCAAGATGTTACTCAACAATTTCAATGACATCTTTGTCAGCGAAAATGAATTTGGCCGAACCAACATCATCTAGCATTAGATCAAAACTGGAGATGCAATGCCAATTAAACAAAGAACATACAAAGTACTACCAGCTAGCCATGAGATCATTTGTCAAGAAATTAACTGAATGCTTGACAATGGGTTAATTCAGCCATCAATGAGTCCATGGTCATCACCAGTGGTACTAGTCTGGAAGAAAAATGGGAAAATCCACTTTTGTGTAGATTACTGGAAACTGAATAGAATAACAAAAAGTGATAGCTATCCAACTCCAAAGATCCAAGAACTATTCAATGCTTTTGGAGGAAATAAATGGTTCTCAACACTAGATTTAAATGGTGGTTATTGGCAAGTAGCCATGAATCCAGCTGACAAAGAAAAAACAGCATTTACCACAAGAGAAGAAAATTTTGAGTTTGAAGTCATGCCATTTGGCTTAATGAATGCTCCAGCAACATTCCAACGGCTCATGGAAATTGTCTATACTGGATTACTATGGAAATCAGTAGTCATATACTTGGATGACACCAATGTGTTCTCAAAAACATTTGATGATCATCTGTATCATCTTTAATAAGTGTTTGAAAGGTTGAGAAGAGCAGAATTGAAACTAAACGCAACCAAATGTTTCTTTGAAAAAACTGAACTTAAGTTTTTAGAACATATAGTGAGCAAAAATGAAAGCAAAACGAATCCAAACAAGATTGAAGTAGTTAAAAACTTTTTGGTACCAACCAATTTGACAGAACTAAAAGCATTTTTAGGTTTCACAAACTATTATTGCTGTTTTATCAAAGATTTTTCAAAACTGGCTTAGCCACTTTACTATCTACAGACCAAGAAAATGAAGTATGAATGGACTGAAGCTCAACAAGAAGTGTTTGACACATTAAGAAGAAAACTTATCCAAGCTCCAGTATTGATGTATCCAGATCACAGCAAACTATTCATAATCACCACCAATGCATCAGGTCAAACATTGGGAGCAGTACTATCACAAAAAGGATTAAATGGAAGAGAACATCCAGTAGCTTATGCCAGTAGAAGCTTAAGTCCAGCTGAAAAGAATTATAGAACTCCAGCACTAAAACACTTAGCTATCTATTGGGCTGTCATCAAATAGAAAGAATATTTGAGTCAAAAGTTTGAAGTGTACACTGATCACAAAGAATTAACTTCAATCCAAAAACAAGAATTTGCAGATGATTGCTATGCCAGATGGAAAATAGAACTTTCACCATTTAATTATACAGTACATTATAAAAAAGGAAAAAACAATAGAAATGCTGCTGGACTGTTATGAATGAGACAAATTTAAAAACATTTCAACCCAAAAAAATATAACAAAAGATGAACACACAAAAATACCAACAACTTCAGCATTATATAAATACTCAATCATTCAAAGAGAAATTATCTCAAAAAGAACAAAACAATATAAAACAACAATCAAAATATTTTATCAATTATCAAAATATACTCTACTGGAA
This sequence comes from Geosiphon pyriformis, assembly GCA_016748015.1. NCBI lineage: Eukaryota > Fungi > Glomeromycota > Glomeromycetes > Archaeosporales > Geosiphonaceae > Geosiphon > Geosiphon pyriformis. Next base: position 173,342 of record JAAOMT010000295.1, read on the forward strand.
GAACAGAAGAAATCCGAATTAACCAATCAGAGTAATTACAGAACTAAAGAAAGAGACAATATTGTTTAACATACACTCAGATCCAACAGCAAGACATTTTCATAAAGAAGCGACCATAGAAAGAACCAAAAAAAGATATTATTGCTCATCAATGTATCTAGACATCATCTAATATGTTCAAAATTGTGATGCTTGTCAAAGAAAAGGAGAAACAAAACCAAGTAAACCATTAAGACCAATCAAAGTAGGACAACCATTTGATCACATTGGAATTGACTTAGTCAGACCATTGTTACCAATAGAATTTTAGCTAGTAATTAGCATAAAATTACCCTTATAATCTCTATAATTAATTAGTATATTAATATTATTTCAAATTATCATTTATTATTTATTTAATTATCACATATCACGATTCAATTAAAATAATCTAATTAGTATAACAGAAAGTAAGATAATCAAATTACACAATATCCTGAACTTTGTAACATTCTAGAATTCGCCGAAATTTACAGAAATTTGCCAAAATTATAAATAGTTCACCCAAATTAATCAATAGTTTAGCAAAATAACTTGTAGTTCATCAAAATGTATCTTTAGCTTGCCAAAATTTGAGCAAAGAAAAAAAGTGCAAGTTCATAGACTAGTACTACAACAAGTTGTATAAAAGAAGAGCTTTTCTCTTTAAGAAAATATATCTTACTTTAGATTTATCACTTAGAACCATTCCTACACACACAAAAAGAAATAAAATATCAAATAATTTGAAAAACCAATTTCTTTAAATATTGCACTTAGAAAATTTCCAAAAACCCAACTAATGTTTTGAAATTGATTAGCTACCAATTTTGGTAAACTGTTAGTGACTCCAGGCCTGGATAGAAAACGTTTCCCTTGACAGAATTCTATTTCTTTTACATTTCTTTTATTTTTTTATTACAATCATTAGGATAGCCTACAGATAAGATTCCAGTAGAAAAGTTGACTTTCACAGCAAAGTAACTACACATTTTTAGTGAGCTTCCAGACAAGTAATTCCTGAGAAAGAGTTGACATTTACGACAATGTAACTATACAAAGTAACTGGCATAGAATTGGCTATTCCACTCATAAGCCCAACAGTTCAAATTATAGGAAATAATTTGAAGATAAATTCAGTTATTGGAGGTTCAACTACTTCTAGAAAATGTGAATTTGCAACCAACAAACATTTACAACATTCAAGAAAAGAGACCAAAAACCTCCAGTAACACCATTAACAATTATCAGTAAAGACAACAGATATATTGCAGTAGCCATAGACTATCTCAATAAATAGCCAGAAGCAAAAGCCATTCAAAGAGCAGATGCAGAATCTGTTGCCGAATTTGTTCATCAAGATTTGATATGTTGACACAGATGTCCAAAAGAACTATTATCAGATCAAGGAACTTATTTTGTGAATAGAACATTAACAGAATTAAGTTAGAGATTTGGGATAAAAAGACCATTATTGTCACCATATCATTCATAAACAAATAGACTAGTCGAAAGATTTAACAGAACACTGTGTGAAGCAATCACCAAAATCAGTCAAGAAAACCAAAATAAATGGGATTTGTTTATACCATCAGTATTATTTGCTTATTGAACAATGAAACAAGATACTACATAAGCAATACCATTTGAATTGGTATATGGTAGGACAGCAACATTACCAGTTGAGAGAAAGGTCAGCATATATCCAACTGAACCAATAACAGAAGCTAATTTCCAAGAAACATTATTGAAAAAAACATATGATCTAATAGAAACACTAGAAAACAGATGACAAAAAGCAGCTGATAATATTCAAAAAAAGCAAAAAAAGCAAAAAAAATGACACAATAACCAATTACCAAATAAACCAGTTGAATTCAAGATTGGAGACAAAGTACTTTTACATTATACCAAAGTGGAAAAACAATGGAGTGGAAAATTCGATCCCAAATGGGATAGACTATTTAACATAGAAGAAATTCTTAGAAATAAAGCTTATAAATTAAGATAGGACAACAAAATCTTAACCAAAGCAGCACATAGTGATCGACTAAAACCATATCACCAAATAGCATCATCATCTACCAATAACATTCTACAATTAGAAGTACAACAAATACTAGTTCAACCAGATAAAATTCCATGAGATCTGGAACCAATCATAATCATTAAACCAAACACGTAAAATCAAACAATAAAAGAGTATATAAAGACACAGTATACACAACAAAAGCAACCAAGAAAAATGGAAATACCAAATTATATTCACACCATAGCTCAACAATTATTTCAGGCCTTAAGTCAACAACCTTTAGACATGGAAATTATTATTAACAACCAAACAATTTGCTATCAAAACACCAAAAGAAAGACAAAGAATACACCATATTAGCATTTACCAAAGAATAATAAAAACTGGTCAGATAACATAATAAAAAAAGTAAAGAACACTTTTGGAAAAATACCTATTATGGCACCAACAAAAGAACTTACAAAAGAGAATTGAAAACAATGGACAGAACAACTTCCAATATCATACTGTTACTACTAACTAGGTCGAAAGTTGAATATTCAGGAGTTGTATATTGACAAATCCAAGAGAGTATTTAACCAAAACATAATACAGCAAATTGAAGAATTTATTGAGAAAAAGATGAACTTAACACTACATGTGAAAACAATTTATTGACTACACAACATATTTCAGAACTATCCAGAAATACTGTTATACTCTAACATGGAAACCATAACCATTAACCAATAGGGAAGAATGAACAATACACAAGTAGAAGACATAAAGAATAGAGTCAAACAAACAATACTTGAAAAGGAAGTATTAGAATTAATTCAAAATAAAAATTTTGACGGAGCTCAATATTAAAAGGAGGAGATAATGTTACTCATAAAAAGAAAACAGATATAGAAAATAGCAGACCAATAAAAGAATAGTATTTAGCACATGAGCACATTGCTCAGCAATGTGAAGCAATGTCAAAAATTATGGCATATTGTTCAGCAATATGGAGCAATATCAGAAAATTAGAGCATATTGTTCAGCAATGTAAGCATTGCTCAAGAAATCATAACACATTGCTCAGAAATGTGAACAATCTCATAGAACATCAATTATGTATATATAGCAGTAGTATTAGAAGTAGAAAGAGCAGAATTTCTAGTTAAAAATCTTCTATCCACAAATATTAAATAAATAAATCATCTACTATCCAAATCTACTATTCACTATCAACACTTCATGTTGATAGTAATTAATACTTAACTATGCTGGAACAATAGCTCTTGATCATGGCTATTGATAAGCTACTAACTTGCATATCGCCTTGGCTCATTTTTTTATTTTCTTTTATTTTTCTTACTTTCTTTTATTTTTCTTTCTTTCTTTTATTTTTCTTATTGAATACTAACGAATTAAGGATTAAAGCGCTAAGTTATTAACGTCATGGATAGCCTGGTAAAAAACCTCAAAATAAGAGTAGAATTATATATATATTATTGGATAGCTTACCAGAAAGGCATAAATGCTAAAATAAATCCAGCCACTAAGCTGAAAAAAAAATTGGAAAACAACTTACCAGAAAACTGCGAATAACATCAACAAAAAATTTCTGTTCATTATACAAAGGACTCAACTCTAAAACCTTCAGATACAACCAATGTACCAGTATCACTAACATTGTCAAGATATTGAGCACCAAGTTATGGATTTGTTATTTGATTTGAGACTCCAAATAATCATCTGTAACAGTGGCTGGTTTATTTTGGCAGTCGTGCCCTTCTGGTAAGCTATTTGTTAATATATATATAATTTTACTCTTATTTCTGGGTTTTTTACCAGGCTATCTGTAATGTCAATTATTCAGTGCTTTAATTCTTAATCAGTTAGTATACGACAGTAAAAATCAAAGAAAGAAATAAATAAAAAAAAATAAAGAAATAAGCTAAGGCAATATGTACATTAGTATCTTGTTAATAGCCATGATCAAGAGCTATTGTTCCAGTGTGGTTAGGTATCAATTACTATCAACATAAAGTATTAATAGTGGAGAGTGGATTTGGATAATAAATGATTTATTTATTTAATATTTGTGGATAGAAGATTTCTAACTAAAAAATTCTTATCTTTCTACTTCTAATGCTACTGCTATATATACATAATTGATGTTTTATAAGATCACTCATATTTCCGAGCAATGTGCTATGATTTTTTGAGCAATGCTCACATTGCTGAGTAATGTGCTCTAATTTTCTAACATCGCTTCACATTGCTGAACAATATGCCATGTTTTCTGACATTGCTCCACATTGCTGAGCAATGTGCTATGATTTCTATCATTCTTATACATTGCTAAACAATGTGCTTACATGTTATATACTATTCACTCATTGGTTTACTATTCTCTCTATATCTGTTTTTCTTTTTATAAGTAATATTATCTTCTCTTTTTTAATATTAAGCTCTGTCAAAATCTTCATTCTGAATTAACTCTAATACTTCTTTTTCTAGTATTGTTTGTTCAACTTTATTTTTCATGTCTTTTACTTGTACATTGTTTATTCTTTTCCATTGATTAATGGTTATGGTTTTCATGTCAGAGTGTAACAATATTTCTGGATAGTTCTGAAATATATTGTGCAATTAGTAAATTGTTCTTACATGTAGTATTGAGTTTGTCTTTTTTCCAATAAATTCTTCAATTTGCTGTATTATGTTTTAGTTAAATATTCTCTTGGATTTGTCGATATACAACTCTTGAATATTCAACTTTCAACCTAATTAGTAGTAACAATTTGATATTGGAAGTTGTTTTGTCTATTGCTTCCAATTCTCTTTTGTAAGTTCTTCTGTTGGTGCCATAATAGGTATTTTCCTAAAAGTGTTTTTTACTTTTTCTATTATTTTATCTGACCAGTTTTTATCATTCTTTGGTAACTACTAATATGGTGTATTCTTTGTCTTTCTTTTGGTGTTTCAATAGCAAATTGTTTGGTTGTTAATGATAATTTCTATGTCTAAAGGTTGTTGACTTAAAGCCTGGAATAATTGTTGAGCTATGATGTAAATATGATCTGGTATTTCCATTTTTTTTTCTTGGTTGCCTTTGTTGCATATACTGTGTTTTTATATACTTTTTTATTGTTTGATTTTACATGTTTGGTTTAATAATTATGATTGGTTCCAGATTTCGTGAAATCTTCTCTGGTTGAACTAGTATTTGTTGTACTTCCAATTGTGAAATATTATTGGTGGATGATGATGCTATTTGGTGATATGGTTTCAGTCGATCACCATGTGCTGCTTTGGTTAAGATTTTGTTGTCCCATCTTAATTTATAAGCTCTATTTCCAAGAATTTTTTCTATGTGAAATGGTCCATCCCATTTGGGGTCGAATTTTCCACTCCATTGTTTTTCCACTTTGGTATAATGTAGAAGTACTTTGTCTCCAATCTTGAATTCAACTGGTTTATTTGGTAATTGGTTATTGTGTCATTTTTTTTGCTTTTCTTGAGACTTTTGAATGTTATCAGCTGCTTTTTGTCATCTGTTTTCTAGTGTTTCCATTAGGTCATATGTTCTTCTCAACAATGTTTCTTGGAAATTAGCTTCTATTATTGGTTCAGTTGGATATGTGTTGATTTCTATCTTAACTGGTAATGTTGCTGTTCTACCATATACTAATTTAAATAGTGTTGCTTGTATAGTATCTTGTTTCATTGTTTGATAAGCAAATAATACTGATGGTATAAACAAATCCCATTCATTTTGGTTTTCTTAACTGATTTTGGCAATTGCTTTACACAATATTCTATTGAATCTTTCAACTAGTCCATTGGTTTGTGAATGATATGGTGATAATAATGGTCTTTTTATCCCAAATCTCTGACTTAATTCTGTTAATGTTTTATTCACAAAATGAGTTCTTTGATCTAATAGTAGTTCTTTTGGACATTTGTGTTAACATATCAAATCTTGATGGACAAATTCGGCAATGGATTCTGCATCTGCTCTTTGAATGGTGTTACCAGTAGAATTTTAGTTATTAATTAGCATGAAATTACTCTTATAATTCTTATAATTAATTAGTATATTAATATTATTTCAAATTATCATTTATTATTTAATCAATTATCACATATTACAATTCAATTAAATAATTCAATTAGTATAACAGAAAGTAGAATGATCAAATTACACAATACCTTGAACTTTGTAACATTTAAAAATTTGCCAAAATTTACAGAAATTCGCCGAAATTTATAAAAAATTCACCAAAGTTTATAGAAATTCGCTGAAATTATGAATAGTTTACCCAAATTAATTAATAGTTCAGTGAAATAACTTGTAGTCCATTAAAATGTATCTTTAGTTTGCCAAAATTTGAGCAAAGAGAAAAAGTGCAAGTTCATAGACTAGTACTACAACAAGTTATATAAAAGAAGAGCTTTTCTCTTTAAGAAAATGTATCTTACTTTAGATTTATCACTTAGAACTATTCATATACACACAAAAAAAAATAAATATCAAATAATTTGAAAAAACCAAATTCTTTAATTATTGCACTTGGGAAATCCCCAAAACCCAACTAACGTTTTGAAATTGATTAGCTACCAATTTCAGTAAACTGTTAGTGACTCCAGGTCTGGATAGAAAACGTTTCCCTTGACAGAATTCAACTTTTTTTACATTTCTTTTACTTTTCTTTTATTTTCTTATTATAATCATTAGGGTAACCTACAGACAAGATTCCTGTAGAAAAGTTGATTTTCACAGCAAAGTAACTACACATTTTTAGTGAGCTTTCAGACAAGCAATTCCTGGGAAAGAGTTGACGTTTACTACAACATAACTACATAAAGTAACTGGCAAAGAATTGATCATTCCACTTATAAGCCCAGCAAGTTCAAATTATAGAAGATAATTTGAAGATAAATTCAGTTATTGGAGGTTCAACTACTTTTAGAAAACATGAATTTGCAACCAACAGACATTTACAACATTCAAGAAAAGAGACCAAAAACCTCCAGTAACATTTGGTCCTCTCCTACAGAAATAATACAGCAACAACAAATTCAAAGTGGCGACCACACTAGACATAACAACTCTAGAGTATTATCAGTCAATTTACATCCACTGCAAGCAAAGATTCAACATCCCAGACGGAATTGAAGTTGTCAAGAAATCAGTATACCAATATATTGAAAATCACATCAACAATTATCTTTTTGGAAACTACAACATTTCAGAAGTTAGAAGCAACCTCTACAATAATTTAGTGCACTATTCACAATTGAGAACAGAAGACCTAAACAGTAAAACACTTGCTACCTACTTCCAAGAACTTAATTTTAATATTATTGAGTACTGTGAAGAAAAATATTCAGTACAGCCCAAATATTCTTTTAACTTTGAATCAGAAACAGAAACAAGCAACAAAGGCAAACAAAAAGTGAAACAATACTTAAGAACCACTTCAAACACTTCAATACTACCAAAGACAACTGCCAAACACTTGCAAACACCTGAACAAGAAACCAGTGTCAAATTACCACTTTCTATTACACCATTTCCAATTTCACTTGTTCAACCACAAACACCAAGTTCACTACTTAACCGTTTCTTCAGACCAGAAGATTTTCAGTCACCTAAAAATCCTACTCAACAACAGGAACCAATATCAACAAGTGCCAATATTATTGATTACTTACAGGAAAACGAAAGTAATCATTCAGAAAGCTTGGAAAGTGAAGAAACTAAACCAGAACCAGAAGAAACCACAGAAAATGGAAAAGAAATGGCAACTGCTTATATTGCAAAGATTTCAGAATTCACGGGTGAAGATAATGATACCAGTCCTCAAGAATGGCTTGACAAAGTTCAAAAAGCAGGAGATACAAATGGTTGGAATGCAACAAGAATACTCAAAACAATTTCATACTTTCTCCAAGGAACTGCAGAAGAATGATTTGAAAACTTAGAAGAACCATTTGAAAACTGGCAAGCATTCAAAGATGCTTTTTTATAACAATTCACTGACAACAACACTTCTATCACTCTCAGAAACTGCTTTTGCAATATCAAGCAAGAAACATCTGAAACTGTTATGACCTATCTTGGAAGATTCAACAAACTTCTTAGACAAATTCAACAATTGGAAACCAATGACTACTATTCCGATGCTCAAATTCTGGATCAGTTTATAGCAGGGTTAAAAAACAAACTGATTAAGAAAGTCTGTCCACATGCTCCAACAGACTTAGCAACTGCCATTAAACATGCAAAGAATTATAAAATAACTATGGAAGAAGCGAACCACACCAAACTTGTTAATTTGGCTATTAGAAAAACCAGCTCAGCAGCTAAAGAAAAGATAGACCAACTCACAAAGAAAGTTGAAAGCTATTTTACAAACCAGCAACAACTACAAAAATATCAACCACCACAGTGATGCAACCAAAACAACTTTAGACCATCATCCAACAACCAACCTCAAAATTGTCATTATTGTGGAATTCCAGAACACTGAAAACAAGATTGCAGAAAACTACAAAGAGACCAACAAAACAGGAGTAATCAATGTTATTCTTTACCATAACAATCTTATTACCAACTCCCACCACCAACTTATTATTCACCAAGACCACAAATTCAAAACAGCTATTATCAACCAGCTCCACAACCAATTCAACAACAATATCAGCAACTTTTACCAATTCAGCAATTTTAGATACCACTAACTCAACAATATTAAGTACCAGCAAGAAAATTGGTTCAACATAACCAATTCACATTCCAAAATCAATTACAGAGTAACAACAACAGAATCAATCCAAATAACCATTTGGTTCTCCGAAATTCTGGTCAGCAAAGACCCAATCACTATCACACTCAACCCAGTTATCTTACAATACCAGAGGAATCGGATTTTCAATAAACTGCACTTTCTGAAAGTGAAGTTGCAGCACCAAGATCAAACCCTTCCAACCACACCATTTCACCAGCTCAAATTGCCCAAAATGCCAATCTGTCAGATATATTTCCATTTGAATTTGAAGCAAATGAATCACCATTTCTGCTTAGTAATGCAGCAGTCAATGAACAAAAAGCAATTACTGCTATGTACACAGAAGCTACAGTAGAAGGAAAAGCTATTTGCTTAATTCTAGATAGTAGATCTGCTAGAAGTATCATCACTTACCAGCTGATGCAACAACTCAAACAAAATGTAGACAGACCAGTTCAAACATTTATTGTCACAACTAATGGTATGAAGAAGACCTCAGTAGAAGAAATTAATGATTTCCCCTTTACAATTGATGGAATCATCATTCCAGTTAAAGTTCTTGTTATGGATGCACTCCAATACTAAGCTCTAATCAGAAATGATTGGCTTCTCAAGGCCAATGCAAACCTGAACTGGGAAACTCAAGAACTTAAAATCTCATACCAAGGACAATATACTATAGTATCTGTAACCTGTGGTATCTTTAACAAATGATCAGAAAAAGCTCCAGTATTTGAATTTGAGGAAGAAAAAAAAATGCCAATTACTGAAACTTACATGGCTTTTGAATCAACATCCAATTGGGCTGAAGAAACAGAACAAGAAATTTTTGAGAAAACAAGAGGATAGAAGAAGATTCGGTATTCTATACCAAAACCATGAAAAGAACCACCATATATTTCACTAAAATGCAAAGATTGTAAAAAGAAGCTTTCATCTATGAAAGCCTGTATTTCTTCAGAAGAAGAATATGAGACTCGCACTTACTACTTCTACAAGGCATGCCATAGAGAACAATTTGGATCCCCAAAGAGAAGTAGAAAATGGGACAAAACTTCTTGTCTTACTTGTGAAGAAATGCTACCAGAAGAATGCAATTGGATTGATGTAGCAATGAGAGGAGGAGTATATAATCAGACCTGTCAATATGCTCTATCAATTTCGGAAAAACTCAGAAAAAAAACATCATTTGATGTAACATACAACAGTGCTCTCAATAAACTTTACTACTACCTTCATAATGCTGAAATGATTTTTGACCTAGCAATAGCATTAATCAATGGGGCCACCTAAGAAGATGTCCGCCAAATAAAAGAAGCTGAATACATTGAGTATACTATGGAATTAGCTGGATTTGATTATAAAGATAAAGTAGAAACCTATCACCAAATTGCAAGCCACACATATCTGACCAAAGAAGTTCAAATTCAATGATTAGAGCAAATGAACATTCAATTGTGTGAAAAATGTGTTATGTCTTGTGATGACCAATGGTGTTTAGAATGTTATGCTCTTAGCATTTTTCTGCCAAATGAGAATGATAAAAATGAAATCGAATTTGGAGTATCTGAACTAGTAGAAGAACTACCAACCACTCCCATCTATCTTCTTAAAAAGCAACCATCTCTACAACTTAAATATTTTGACAACCATGGCCAAAGATTCAGACCAAAAAAAGCACACGAAATTGATGCTGAATATGACTTAAGATACCTAGGAAAAAATACTTTGGTTCTCCAACCAAAGTTTTTGACAAAAATCAATCTCAAAATTGCTCTTGAAATTCCACCAGGAGCAATGATTCAAATTGCCTTCAGATTATCATTGGCAAGCAAAAAAATCAATATTAGAAGAGAAGTTATAGATGCAGGATATACTGGAGACATTACTATCATGTTACAGAATGAAACAGATAAACCATTCAAGATTAAACATGCTGAAAAAATTGCTCAGACAATTTACTTACCCTTAATCAACATTTTGGGTTTACAATCAGTAAACAACAGAAAACAATTGGGAAAAAGTGAAAAAGAAACTCAAGGTTTTGGTTCAACTGGACGATTTACAGTTTCAGTAAACATAGCTCTTAATACACAAAATGAATCTCACCAGATTCTTCAACTTTTCTAGCCAATTACCATTTCACTTTTTGAAGAACATCACGAAATTTACACTTGCTCAAAACCCACTACTACACAACAAATCTTTGAATCCAATAAACAAATCTGTTTGAAGTATGAAATCTCAATTCCAAACATTTATATTCCCAAAGGAATGAAAAAATTTCAAATTACATTCTACAACCCCAATAATTACTCTATTGTTTTATTAAACAAACTGGAGATTAGAATCATACACAGCAATATTTTTCAAGATGAAAACCCTCAAATTGTCTCTAATTTCATTGAAATTGTAAGGCACACTCTATTCCCAAATCCAAATATCATTCTTACTACTGAAAACTACCACTTTTTGGAAGAAAAACTCTCTCGAATCAACATGAGTCCCTTAGAACCTTAACAACAAAGACAATTGAAACAATTGATAGCTGAATTTGCAGATATATTTGCAAAAGACAACAATGACCTGGGAAAAACAAATATGGTTCAACATCAGATCCATACAGAAGATGCTTCACCAAAACATCAGCAAGCTTACAGAGTACCACCTGCCAGCCATCAATTCATCAAAGAAAAAGTCCAGAGAATGCTCAATAACAAATTGATTCAATCATTAAGAAGTCCTTGTCAAAAAAAAAATAGAAAAATCAGATTTTGTGTTGACTATCACCAAGTGAACAGTGTGACAATTAGAGATGTCTACCCTCTTCCAAAAATTGATAACATGTTAGATGCTCTAGGAAAAGCCAAGTTCTTTTCAACTTTAGACTTAGAAAGTGAATACTGGCAAGTCGAAATAGACTCAAAAGACTGACCCAAAACAGCATTCACTACCCAAGAAGGAAACTATGAGTTTAATGTTATGTCTTTTGGACTTTGCAATGCACCAGCAACATTTCAACAACTCATAGATGTTGTATATAAAGAACTCTTATAGCAATCAGTAGTTGTTTATCTTGATAACACTGATGTGTATTCATCAAGCTTTGAAGCCCATCTTATTCACTTGCAAGAAGTTTTTTAATGATTATGAAAAGCAGGATTGAAGTTGAATATTGAGAAATATCACTTTGAAAAAACAAGCTTAATCTTCCTCAAACACATTGTTAGCAAAGATGGAGTCAAACCAAATTCTAGAACAATTAGTGCTGTCAAAAACTTTCAAACTTCCAGAAATACCACAGAACTACAAGGATTTGTAGGATTAGTCTCTTACTATCAAAAATTTATAAAAAAATTCTCAGAAATTGCCAAACCACTCAATTATCTTACCAACAAAAACGTACCATACAAATGGACTGAAGAACAACAAAAAGCTTTTGAAACTCTCAAAACAAAATTAACAACAGCCCCAGTTCTTGCTTACCCAGACTTCAACAAACAATTCCAATTAGCCACTAATGTTTCACACATAGCATTTGATGCCATCTTATCACAATTGGATGAAAATGGCCAGAAACAAGTTATTGCCTATGCCAGCAGAACACTCAAGCTGACAGAACTCAAATATGGCTCAACTGAATTGGAAGCTGTTGCAGTCATCTGGGCTCTCAAACACTTTCAACAATACCTGAAGAATGAAAAAGAATTTGACATAATAACTGACAATATTGGTCTTAAATGGCTTAATAAAAAAAAACTGAACAAAGTGCCAAACAGTCTCAATGAAATAACTTCCTAGCAGACTATAGATATATTGTACACCACAAACCAGGAAAACTACATACCAATGTTGATAGCCTCTCAAGAATGAGACAAGATTAATACCAACAACAATTCCACCACAACTTACCAACTTACCAACAAAATAACCAAACAAGAATGGATTCCAGAAATTACAGCAATCTTAAAAATTATTTGGAGACCCTTACCATGCCAGAAAACTGGTCTTTAAGTGAAAAACATCATTTACAATACCAATCAAAACAATATTTCATACACCAGAACAAAATCTATTATAAAAATCACAGAAACCCAAACCAACCACTCAGATTAGTACAAGAGAATGAAAAAGAAACAATTTTATACAACATGCACACAGATCCGTCTTTAGCACACTTGGAAAGAGATAAAACAATTCAAAAAACCCTTGAACATTATTTTTGGCCTTACATGCAAAAAGACATTCGACAATATATAGAATCTTGTGATAGTTGTCAAAAAAGAGAAGGAATTCACTCCACAGAACCTTTAAATTCAATCAAAGTTGGACAATTTTTTGACAGAGTTGGAATTGATTTAGTCGGACCATTACCTATCACAACTCAAGGAAATTGCTATATTGCAGTAGCAGTAGATTATCTTACCAAATGGCCTGAAACTAGAGCCATCCAAAGAGCAGATGCAAAATCAGTAGCAAATTTCATCTATGAAGACATTATTTGTAGACATAGATGTCCAATTGAACTTTTATCTGATCAAGGAACACATTTTGTGAACAACTTAATACAAGAAATTTGTAAATGGTTCAATGTCAAAAGATTTCTATCATTATCTTATTACTCTCAAACAAATGGACTTGTAGAATGTTTCAATAGAACATTGTGTGAATCTCTAGCCAAAGTCTCAACAGACTTTAAGCAGGAATGGGATATCTTTATTCCATCAGTGTTACTAGCATACAGAATGCTAAAACAAGATATTATAAAACACATACCATTTGATTTTACTTATAGAAGGACAGCAACATTACCAATTAATTTCACAGTGGAAACATACTCAGTGCAACCAATCAATGAAGAAAACTTTCAAGAAACACTCCAAAGAAGGGCCTACACTCTTCTTAGTACACTGAAAGGAAAAAGAAGAATAGCAGCAACTCATATTGAACATTCCCAAGCTTAACAAAAAGAAAAACATGACAACAAATTACCATCTATTACCAACAAATTTAAAGTTGGAAATAAAGTTCTCTTATACAGAACTAAGACTGAAAAACAATGGAGTAGAAAATTTGAAAACAAATGGAATGGACTATTTTATATTCACGAAATTCTAGGCAATGGATCATACAAGTTAAGACTTGATGACAAAATACTAGTAAAAGTTGCACATAGAAACAGATTAAAACATTATCATTCCAGAAACAATCCTGAAACATTAATTCCACAAATTGGTATACATTCTCCTTTAATTAATCCTGAAGATATTCCCCGAAATTTAGAACTAATAATTATAATAGAACAACAACCAAACTTGAACACTTAAATTTTACAATAATTTTCTAATAAAAATACAAAGACAAAAATAGTAAATAATTACAAAAACACTTAAACCCAAAAACAAATAAAAACCCCATATCCAAAAATAATTTTCTTTATTCTCTCTTTTCATAATTAGTCAATTTTATCATGATTATTTCCCGAAATATTCAACAAATATCCCAAAAGTTAATATTAGCCTTGAAAACACTTCCTGACTTATCCATAACGATTAATGGAAGTCAAATTAATTACATTCAGAAAAAAACCACAGCCCCAGTAGCAAATCATTCACAGAACTATCACCCCTATAGAAAAAAAACAAGAAGTCACTCTGAAAATAGGTTACCAAGACTTTTGAAGCAAGCACTGGAAGAAAATCTTTTAATTGCCCCTATTGACATTCCATCAAATACTACAATGCAACAAAAACTTTTACTACTTTTCAATGAACAGAACAATGAACACACCCCTATCTATAAATACTTTCACATTGGAAAGACACTTTATGAACGAAAACTAGAACTTGAAGCAACAAATCTCACTCCTGAAGCTATACAAAAACAAATCCACAATGAATTCAAAACAGCAGCTGAACCAACAAACATTCGCTACAAACTTAGAACAGCTTTTAGACTCTATAATTTGTTTAATACTTGTGAAAATATTCTACAAAATCTAATACTGCAACCAATAAAAGTCCAATACATTGGCAAACTCACAGAACTGAAATTTCAACAATTTTCAGACCAGATTACTTTAATTATTTTAGATCACTATCTCAATATTACAAATAGTGCTTGGACTTCGACAGAACTCAGTCTTGAGGAGGAGATTATGTTACCAGTAGAATTTTAGTTATTAATTAGCATGAAATTACCCTTATAATTCCTATAATTCATTAGTATATTAATATTATTTCAAATTATCATTTATTATTTAATCAATTATCACATATCACAATTCAATTAAATAATCCAATTAGTATAACAGAAAGTAGAATGATCAAATTACACAATACTCTGAACTTTGTAACATTCAAAAATTTGCCGAAATTTACAGAAATTCGCCGAAATTTATAGAAATTCGCCGAAATTATGAATAGTTCACCCAAATTAATCAATAGTTCAGCGAAATAACTTGTAGTCCATTAAAATGTATCTTTAGTTTGTCGAAATTTGAGCAAAAAGAAAAAGTACAAGTTCATAGACTAGTCTATAACAAGTTGTATAAAAGAAGAGCTTTTCTCTTCAAGAAAATGTATCTTACTTTAGATTTATCACTTAGAATTATTCATATACACACAAAAAGAAATAAATATCAAATAATTTGAAAAAACCAAATTCTTTAATTATTGCACTTGGAAAATCCCCAAAACCTAACTAACATTTTGAAATTGATTAGCTACCAATTTCAGTAAACTGTTAGTGACTCCAGGCCTGAATAGAAAACATTTCTCTTGACAGAATTCAACTTCTTTTACATTTCTTTTACATTTCTTTTATTTTCTTATTATAATCATTAAGGTAGCCTACAGACAAAATTTCTGTAGAAGAATTGATTTTTACAGCAAAGTAACTACACATTTTTAGTGAGCTTCCAGACGAGCAATTCCTGAAAAAGAGTTGACGTTTACTACAATGTAACTACATAAAGTAACTGGCAAGGAATTGACTATTTCACTTATAAGCCCAGCAAGTTCAAATTATAGAAGATAATTTGAAGATAAATTCAGTTATTGGAGGTTTAACTACTTCTAGAAAACATAAATTTGCAACCAACAGACATTTACAACATTCAAGAAAAGAGACCAAAAACCTCTGGTAACAATGGCTTTTGCTTCTGGCCATTTTGTAAGATAGTCTATAGTCACTGCAATATATTTGTTGCCTCTACTGGTGATTGTTAATGGTCCGACTAAGTCAATTCTAATGCAATCAAATAGTTGTCTTATTTTGATTAGTCTTAATGGTTCACTGAGTTTTGTTTTACCTCTTCTTTGACAAGCATTACAACTTTGAACATATTAGATGATGTCTAAATACATTGATGGCCAATAGTATCTTTTTCTGGTTCTTTCTATAATTGCTTCTTTATGAAAATGTCCTGCTGTTGGATCTGAGTGCATGTTAAACAATATTATTTCTTTTTCTGATTTTGTAATTACTTTGGTTGGTTGGTCTGGATTTCTTCTGTTTTTCTAGTAAAATATATTTTGATGATTGATGAAATATTTTGATTGTTGTTTTATGTTGTTTTGTTCTTTTTGAGATAATTTTTCCTTGAACAATTGAGTATTTATATAATGCTGGAGTTGTTGGTATTTTTGTGTGTTTATCTTTTATTATATTTTTGGGTTGAAATGTTTTTAGATTTGTCTCATTTGCAACAATCCATCGACATTTCCATTGCCTTTTCTTTTTTTATAATGTACTGTATAATTGAATGGTAAAAGTTTTATTTTCCATCTGGCATGATAATCATTTGCAAATTTTTGTTTCTGGATTGAAGTCAATCTTTTGTGATTCATATATATTTCAAACTTTTGGCTCAAGTATTCTCTCCATTTAATGACAGCCCAATAGATTGCTAAGTGTTCCAGTGCTAGAGTTCTATAATTCTTTTCAGCTGGACTTAAATTTCTACTGGCTTAAGCTACTGGATGCTCTCTTCCATTAGATTCTTTCTGTGATAATACTGCTCCCAATGCTTGACCTGATGCATCAGTAGTAATAATAAATAGTTTGTTGTGATCTGAATACATCAATACTGAAGCTTGAATAAGCTTTCTTCTCAATGTGTCAAATGCTTTTTGTTGAGCTTCAGTCCATTTATACTTCATATTCTTGGTTTGTAGATGGTGAAGTGGCTGAGTTAGTTTAGAAAAGTTTTTGATGAAGCAGCAATAGTAGCCTGTGAATCCCAAAAATGCTCTTAGTTCTGGCAAGTTGGCTGGTACTAGAAAGTTCTTAACTATTTTGATCTTGTTTGTATCTGTTTTGATTCCGTTTTTGCTCACCACATGTCCCAAAAACTTGAGTTCAGTTTTTCCAAAGAAACATTTGGTTGTATTTAGTTTCAATTCAGCTCTTCTTAACCTTTTAAATACTTGTTGGAAATGATGCAAATGATCATTGAATGTTTTTGAGAATACATTGATGTCATTCAAGTATACAACTACTGTTTTCCATAGTAATTCAGTATAGACAATTTCCATAAGCCATTAGAATGTTGCTGGAGCATTCATTAAGCCAAATGGCATGACTTCAAACTCAAAATTTTTTTCTCTTGTGGTGAACACTATTTTTTCTTTGTCAGCTGAATCCATGGCTACTTGTCAGTAACTACTATCTAAGTCCAGTATTGAAAACCATTTATTTTCTCCAAAAGTGTCAAATAGTTTTTGGATCTTTGGAGTTGGATAGCTATCATCTTTTGTTATTCTATTCAGTTTTCAGTAGTCTACACAAAAACAAATTTTTCTATTCTTTTTATGAACTAGTACTACTGGTAATGACCATAGATTCATTGATGGCTGAATTAGCCTATTGTCAAGTATCTGATTGATTTCTTGATGAATGATCTCATGGCTAGCTGGTGGTATTTTGTATGCTCTTTGTTTAATTGGCATTGCATCTTCAGTCTTGATCTGATGCTGGATGATGTTGGTTTGACCAAATTCATTTTTGCTAGCAAAGATGTCATTAAAATTGTTAAGTAATATTTTGAGTTGCATCTGTTGAAGTGGATCTAGATTCTCCATGTTCATTTGTTCCAATTGTTTTGGTTGGAGCAGATAACATTCACTTTGTTTATAGATAGTTTGTGATGTAATGTCCACATATCTGCAAAGCTGTAGAAAATCTGGAATGTGATTTGGTAGTTGATTCTCAACTTCAGTGGTCAAATATCCAATAATAGTTCTTTTTGGTATTTTAATAACACTTCCAGTTGTGTTGTAGATGGGAATTTTAATGTTTTTGGGGCTTTTGGCTAATATATAGAGATTAATAAGTCTAATCTCTCCTGATTTACAAATGGTGGCTTCTGCTTCAAACAACTGAGCCTGATTCTTTACTTCTCTTTTTATAGATAACATATACTGGTCATATGATGGAATAGAAATTTATTGACAGGTTGAGATAATTTCTCCTTTGTCAATAATCTTTTCCTTTGTTATATTAACTAGTATGTCTATTTTACTCATTAATCCAAATTCTTATATCCCTTTAGCAGTAATCCCTAATTTTTTTCTGTTTCCTATTGACACTAATTGAGCTATTTTCACCAGAGGTAGAAATATTACTTGTGCTATCTTTTTATTTGGCTCTATAATATAGGCCTTTTCAGAGTCATTTTGTAGTATAGCAATGATATTTCCTACATACCCTGCATCAATTATTTCTCCTTTAATGTTGATTTTTTTTTTCATTAGGCTACTCCTAGATGCTAATTGAACCATAGTTGTTGTTGGAATTTTCAGAGCTATTTTGAGATTAATATATGTGCACGAATTTGGTTCCAATTTAATGGCTTCTTTTTCTAGATATCTCAGATCAAACTCTGTGTCAGTATCATGCACATGTTCTGGCATAATACCTTCCTTATTGTCACTATACCATTTGAGCTTCTGCTCCTTAGATAGATCAGGAAGTGCAATATATATTTCGGGGTTTGAATTGGAGTCTGAATTGCTAATATTTTTGTTGTCATTTTGAGCAGAGTTGAAACTGTTATTTTCATTATTGTTGGTGTCAGAGTTTGAATTGGGATTGAAAATTGATTCTGATTCTAATGCATAGTTGTTGATTGGTTCTTCTTCCTCTGGGATTGTGTAGATTATGCGTGATGGTAGATTGTAAATGAGATTACATTTATTACAATATTAAAAGTCACATAGAATTAAACAGTGGTTATATAGTTGAGTGTTGATTTCTTCCAAGCATTGCTTCTGCTCTTCTTTCATAGGTGCTAGCTC
Source organism: Geosiphon pyriformis (assembly GCA_016748015.1). Taxonomy (NCBI): domain Eukaryota; kingdom Fungi; phylum Glomeromycota; class Glomeromycetes; order Archaeosporales; family Geosiphonaceae; genus Geosiphon; species Geosiphon pyriformis. Next base: position 192,457 of record JAAOMT010000295.1, read on the forward strand.
TTGATAATTTTCATGAAATTGTTCTGGATCTAGGAGATTTATGATTGGTTTTGGGTCCCAGTTGAGTTTTATAGGTTCAGGTGGGTTATTTTTAATTGTTTTTATCTCTTCTGGTGTTACTCCTTTGATTTTGGCAAGTGCTATTTGCCAGATTTTGTCATCATCATGTGGACATCCATCCAAACATTTGATGGCTTGTCTCTAGGCAGCATCTATGGGTGTTCCTTTTCTCACCCAGTTACTTATGAGAATTGTGTATTGACACAATTCATCGCATGTTTCTCTTTACTCAGGAATGTCATTCCACATTCTTTTATTCAGAAGAGTTTCTTCACAAGCCAAACATAGTTTATTGTCCTATTTTCCAATCCATTTTAGCCTTCCAAAGTGTTTAATAATGCATGAACAGCAGAATTTTGTTGCCAAAGTGTACTTCTCATCGTCACCACAATAAGTGCCCATTAACAACAATTTCTTGCCACAATCAATGCATACCAGTTTTGGGCAGCAATAAATGGATTGGTAGGATGTAGTATAGAAATTATAAGTGAGATTGCTGTCGATTGTTGGTTTTTTTTCTTTCTTCTTTTCTTTTTCTTTTTTGTCTTCTTTCTATTCCCAATTTATTTGTTCTTCTTGGTCATTGTCAGTTTCCCAGGCTTGGTCAGCTTTCCAGATAAGTTCTTCACTCTGCTTTCCTTTACTGTTGTTGTCTCATGAAGATACTGGCAGCAGCTCATTGTGTTCGGTGTTGGTCCAGGAAACTTGGTAGACTTTCCAGGTAGGTTTCTTCTCCTCTTTCTCAAATTTAATAAGTGGGGTTGTCGAGTTGGTGGTCTTGAAATGGCTACATGTGGCTGGTATATGTGTGTGTCAGCCATTCTGGTTAATTTGAAGCTCTTGTGTATTCCAATCAAGCAATGTGTTGGTTTTGGATAGCCAATCATTCTCAATGAGTGCTTGGTATTGGGTGGCTTTTATGATCAGTACTTTGATTGGGACTATAATACCATTGATTTCGATGGAGAAGTTGTCAATCTCACCAATGAGAGTTTTTGTTGTTTCATTGGTGGTTATGATTCTGGTGCTGGCAGTGCAATCAACTTAGCAACCTAATTGGTTCATGAGTTGTTTTGTAATGATGCTACCAACTGATCCACTATCTAGGATCAGTTTAATAAAGTGGCCATCAACTTTGACATCAGTATATATGGCCATAATAAGTTTTTCTTCCAAAGCAGCTCCACTAAATAATGGCATGGTCAATGGTTCTTCAAGTTTAAACAGGAAGATGGTGTCTAGTGATTCATTCTCAGTAATGGTACCTGGCAGAATATTGCTGGTAAGTGTTAATTGTTGGTTGGTCTTCGGATTATTAGGTTGGATGTCTTCTGTAGTAACCAGGAGACTTAAATAGTTCTGGGAATTTGGGTTTTGGGTGTACCCAGTACCCAAATTCCATTGTAAAGATCTTGCTGGTTGTGTAAAAGAACTGGAGATCAGTTGGTGAACTACTATTGACGATCTCCAGCTTTGTTGGGTCAATCTCAGCCTTTGGATTTTGTTTTGAGGTAAGTTTTATGGTGGTGTTTGAATTTGTTAAGGCTGATAGATTATCTAAGATTGCAGCTAATAAATGAGTTGTAACTGTGGTTAATAAATTGTCAGTATTGTTGGTTGATAAATTGGTGCTTGATATACTGGTGGATGATAAAGTGGTTGCTGTGTCATAAGTATGTAATTCTGATGATATGGCTCTAAGTTTGATAGGTTATTTGGAATTTGAAACTGGCAATCGGGGTTTTAATATTGATTTTCTGATCATTGGTTATTTAAGCAATGGCAGCAATTGATTTGTAGGTGTTCTTGTTTACCACAATAGTAGCAAACATGCATTTCTTGTTGCCATTGTTGATTGGTTGACAATGATAAACACAACTAATTCTGGAAATGATTCGCATTTTCAGAATTATTATGTTGTTGTGGTGGTAGATAAATTGTGCGATTGTCAGCTAAATATTTCTCTAATTTCTGATTGATAGAATCATTAAATTGGTTTAATTTGGAATCCAATTCAGATGATCCATTCATTACTAGATTAATGGCTTGAGCATGGTTAGCTTCAAGTTCAGTGGCTTCAAAATCTTAAGCATTTATAACGGCTGCTTGCAGATTGATAGGATGCAATGGATGTACGCATTGTAGAATACTATTGCATAATCCGCAAATAAACTGATTTAGGATCTGGGCCACTGTAAAATAATTGGCGTCAATGGCTTGGATTTGGTGCATATTTCTATGGAAGTGTCCTAAATAAGTAGTAACTGCTTTATTTTCTCCTTGTTTAATGGTAGTGAATGTGTTTGCTAGCCTGTTAATGCTGTTATTGTTGCTGAAATATCTTAAGAATTCAATTTTGAATGCATTAAAATCTTGGGATTTGTTGACCAGACTTTAATACCATGAATTGGCAATATTCTATAGAAAATATGGGATGGCTTGTATGGCTCTGGCGTCATTCCATCCATTAGCTGCAATAGCTTTTTCCACATCATTTAGCCATACTTAGGCGTCGTCCTCTTCACTGGTGAATTTTTCAAGTTTGGCTATTAGTACATATGTTATTGGATCTAAGTTGGGTTGTGGTTGCTGCTGAATTTGTTGTTGAGGTAGCAGTTGTGGTTGTTGTTGCTGTTGGGTGTTTGGTGGAGCTGATGGTAGATTGATCACGATTACTGGAGGTAAGTGCTGATTAATTACATTGGGGTTTTAATTATTCTGATTTTCTGGAGTTTGATTAACCAGAGTTTTAATTTCTGAATGTTCTAAGATCAGGTTTTGCTTATTAACTTCCTGATTGCTACTCTCTTCTTCCTCGGAGTTGGTTATTTCCCAAGGATTAACAGTTCCAAAATCTGGTTGTGGTGGTGGTGATCAAATTTTTAATGGCATTGGGGATTATAATTTAAATTTCTTGAAATAATCGCCATATGTTTCTAATAACTCTGCCTTCTTTTGTTTATTTTGGAATGGAATTCTGTTTAGTGATATTGTTGCACTTGTTGTAGCTGTGTTTATTATATTAATAGTGCTTTTGGGTGTGTAGTGATATGATGGATTAGCAGGTGAATCAAACTTTTGTTTTTTCCAAGTGAATAGTTGGATTTTCTTTGGTGTTCCTGCTGGTGTTTGTAGCTTTCTTTTGCCTTTGTTTGCAAAAGTGATAGGAAATCTCTGTTTGGTGTATTTTTCAATTTTCCTGTTTATTTCTGTAATTAGGGGTGCAAATAGGTAATTTTGTGGAAGGGTGGTGCTTTGGAGTAATTCACTGAAGAAGTTGTTAAAGGTGGATTTTGGATCTCTTTGGCCTCCTAAGTGATATACTACTCTTTCGTTGACATAGCAATTGAAAGCTGATTTGGTTGGCCAACTATTATTTGTTAATCTGAAATGAATGTGATAGTGTTGGAATAAGAATTTTGCAAATCCTAAATGGTTTGTTCCTATTTCTTCAGATTCTGCTACTGTTTAGATGATTATGATTGGTGCTGTTCTCTGTAGAATTATACCTCACAGGAAGCACCAAATGTTACAGATAATTATTTGGGGTCTTAAATCAAATAACAAATCTGTAACTTGGTGCTTAATATCTTGACAATGCTAATGATACTGGTATGTTGGTTGTATCTGAAGATTTTAGAGTTGAGTCCTTTGTATAATGAACAAAGATTCAATGACAATATAGTTGGTTGGTGAGTTGTGTTTCCAATTTCTGTCTTTAGCTTGGTGGCCAGTTTATTCTGGCAGTCATGCCCTTCTAGTAAGCTATCCATTAATATATATATAATTTTACTCTTATTTCTGGGTTTTTTACCAGGCTATTTGTGATGTCAATTACTCAGTGCTTTAATTCTTAATTAGTTAGTATATGACAGTAAAAATTAAAGAAAGAAAAAAATAAAAGAAAATAAAAAAATGAGCCAAGGCAATGTGCACATTAGTATCTTGTCAATAACCATGATCAAGAGCTATTGTTCCAGCATAGTTAGGTATCAATTACTATCAACATAAAGTGTTGATAGTGGAGAGTCAATTTGGATAGTAAATGATTTATTTATTTAATATTTGTGGATAGAAGATTTCTAACTAAAGAATTCTTATCTTTCTACTTCTAATGCTACTGCTATATATACATAATTGATGTTCTATGAGATCACTCATATTCCCAAGCAATGTGTTATAATTTCTTGAGCAATGTGCTGTAATTTTTATCATTGTTCTACATTGCTAAGCAATGTGCTTATATGCTACATACTATTCACTCATTAGTCTACTATTCTCTCTATATCTGTTTTTTTTTTATGAGTAATATCACCACCAAGAATGATAAAAGAAGACTTGTTTACAGCTTTAGCAATAAGAAAATTAATCTTACCAGCTTGGGAAAAATGAACTGCAGAAGAGACACCAGCATAGAGCCCCAAAATTGAAACAGAAAGTTTATTTTTAAAGAGCAACTTAATAGAGAGGAGCCAACCAGGTACCTCAGACACCTTATATATATGTCTTGTCAAAAAATTGTCTATGATTACAGCAATACCCAAATCCAAATAACCAGAGTTCATATCTGAAGTAAACACATAGATACTACTAAATTTGTCAACAATCCATGGACAGATTTTCTCTCTTAGCTTTGTTTCCATGAAAATTTAAACCAAATTATTCATGTTCTTATGTCAATGCACAATATTTTCTTGTTTAGTTAGATTGTTTATACCTCTAACATTGCATGTAACAATCTTTCAAACTAGACTGGTCATTGAAAAGAAGGATTGGGAAATGTGCCACCAGCCAAAATCAAACCATCAAATCTTGCTGTCAGACTCAAAACCAAAGCAGAAAGTCTTTCCAATATGATTTCTAGTCTTTTTACTTTAAAAAAGACAAAAGAGACTAATTTCACAGCAGTCTTACCACCAGTAGTCCCACCCAAATTCTTTCCCATCACTATATTACCCATTTGATCCTATAATAGAAGAATTATTAACAGCTGACATCCAAAGCTAGGCTGAGAAACTGCTGACATAAATGAATCCAACCTCTTAGCCAACTCACTAAATTGTCCTGTGAGACTAGTAAGACTGCTTTCCAAAATAGTAAACCTTTTTTCAATATCAACTATAACAGACAGAGTAGGCTTCATCTCCAAAGAGAAGCCAGAATTGATCAAACTACTATGCATAGAGAGAGAAGAAAACAAAGATTCACCAGCAATTTTTGCCCAAGACACTTTACCAAAAGCAACAGGACAAGCAACAGGAGCTGAATGTTTAACATAGATGATAGCCAGTCTGCTTTTATCCAAGTTTAAGAGTGTCCTATAAGAAGATCTTCCAAAGAAAAGATTCTCACCCACAGAACAGTTTAACAATATATGACCCACTTTTTCATACTTAGCATACTTAGAAAAACCTAAATGAGACCAGTGCAGATTCACACCCCTTAATACTGAAGTAGTTCCCATAATGACATCCAAGAATTTGGCTGTTTCAAAACAAACAACAGCACATCTGACCTAAACATATATAACTGGATAATGATTGATCACACATGTTTTTCCACCCACAGAACTAATAAAGTCCCAGATATCATGAGCATTTGTTCCTATTGGCAGAGTATAGAGCAGCACCCTATGATGATCTTTTACATCTCATGATTCTTTATCTTAATCAGTCCTGACTACATATACAGCATTCTTCCCAATTAGAATAAACCAACAAGCCGTGACCAAATCAGTCTGTTCAACCTTATCAAATTTAACTACAGCTTTTTGCCACAAACTCACCAATTGTATTTTAATTAATACTACTGTACCAAATTCAAATAGCGCAGTGTACACAGCCTCAGCCAAAGTTTCAATAGGAATTTTCTTTATTATCACAGTCTGATCTGAGTGCTCAGATGATTTTTTGAGATCAGTGTTCACTGAGATCTTCACTTCTCCAGCTTTTTTAGAAGCTTGCACCAAACTTAATTCGAAAATGAATATCACTCTAATGATCCCAGCAAATTTTGAGAGGGTAGAGGCCCCCCCAAAACCATTGATTTTTGAAAACAACTTTCTAATTACCATAAGCTTTTCTTGAGCAGATTTCTCAACAACATTGTCCAAACTGATGTTCAGAGCAAAAAATTTTCTAACAAAAATATTGACTAAGTTTTTCAAATAGGGGAGAGAACCACAGATTTGTCCAAAAGAATGTCATTATCATCATTGCCCAAGAAATCAATTTTTTCTAATGGTTTACCCAAAGCTCTCTTGATCTAAATTTTCAAACTCTTAGGAGTTTGTTTCAAGTCTTTACCAGCAAGAATGTCACTTTTCCCATAATTAAAGCTGGTCTCTTCAACCAAAAATTTTTCCTCTATGTCCACACTATCTGATTCAGTGGTATTACCTGTCTTAGAACTCTATGAATAACCATTTGACATCTTAATAGCAGCAAATTTCCTATTACCTATATTATCCTCTAAAGCACCACCCCTCCTTTTTTTTCTAGACTTAGTAGACTTAACACTAATGTTAAAACCAGACTTTATGATAAACTTGTTTAGAATGACAATACTAGAGCCAATAGTGGTCTTGTAATCAAGCAAAAACAGTTTAAATATTTAATACTATTTTTAAGATTAAATTGGCTTGCTTAATTTTTTGTTTTATTTGTTATTTGGTTTTATTAAATTTAAATTGGTTTTAAAAAATAATATCAAGTTGTTTTATATAAATTTTGCTTTTAAAGCTTTTTTAATTGTTATTATTATTATAAAAGTGTTTTTTTAATATATTGATTATTAATATTTCTATTTTAATTGCAATTAATTTTTTATGAGTTTTTTAATTTTATTTATATAATGATATTAATATTATACTAAAGACTTTTTTTTGAAGTTACAATATAAGTTATTTTTTAAATTTTAATTATTATGTATATTTATGTATTTTTTTTAGAAATTAATTTGAAATTTATTTATAATAAAATTTTCTTTAAAATTATTTTTTTAAAAAATTTAATTAATAAATAATAGTTTTATTTAATAAATGTTATTAGTAAGTTTTTTAATACTTTTAATTATAATAATTCAGTTTTTAATATTATTTCTTATTTTTTTGAATATTTATTTAAATATAAAGACTAAAATATAATTAAAGTAAAAATAAAATTATTGAAATTAAAATTGTTATATAAATTATTTGTTAAAATTAAATTGTTATTTTTTTTAATATTAAAACTATTATATATATATAATTTTATAAAAAAACATATTATAATACTTTTTATTATTATTATAAAATAGTACTTACTACTATTATATTAATTATTATTTTTTTAAAATTATTATTATTATTATTAATTTTTTTGGTTTAATTATACTTAAGATTGTAAAATTTTTTGTAATAATATTTACTTTTTTTATTTTTTATTTTTATTACACTTTATAATATTTTTTTTCATATATTTTTTAATAATATTAAAATTATTTTTGGTGTTTTTAGTATTATTATTTTATTAAGTTAAAATCTATTAGCTTGTATTAATATATTGTGGTTTATTTTAAAAAAAAATTTGTTGTTATTATTTTTGTTTACTGGTTTGTATTGATTAAAAAAAACAGTATTAAAATTTTTTTTACTTAATCAAAAAAATTATTGTTTTATATAATACTTATAAAACCAAATTAATCAACTTTTTTTTTAGTTATACTGTTTTTAAAATTAATAATTATATTTGTTTTATTTTTTATTTTTTTTATTTTTATTATTATTAATTTTTTGTTGTTATAATATTTAATTTTTTAAAGGTTTTAAGTTTTATTGTTTTAAAAATAAGTACTTTATACAAATATTATATTTAATAAAAAAACTCTTAAATGTTATTGTTACTATAAATATCAAAATTTGAAATATTTATTTATAGATTATAAGATGTATTTGTTTTTTTTAAGTTTATTAACAGGTTTAAAATTTTGGTTTATTTTTTATTAATATAAAATTTTATATTAAAGCTATTGTCTTTTTGTTTTTTTTACTATTGTACTATTGATTTTATTTGTTATTATATTTGCTGTTAATTTTATAATTGGCTTTAAACTAGACTTTTTAGAATTTTAGATTTCAAATTTAACTGTATTAATTAAATTTGTTGTTAAATTTATTGATTTTTTAATTATTTTAATTATTTTTTTTTGGTTAAAAATATATATAAAATATTAAAATAAAAAAAATTTGGCTATTATAATAATTGTTAAAAACTTTATTAATTTTTTAGTTAATTTATTTAAAAACTTATTTAAATTTAAAGCTAAGATAAAATTTAATAATATAAATAAAAATAAAATTAGTATTATTAAAGTATTTTCTTTAAGTAATAAAATTAATAATTATTTAGTTGTTTTATAATAAATATATAATTTTAATATTAAAAGTAATATTAAATATACAGTTTTATTAAAAATAATTTTACTTAAAAGTTAAAAAAATAAAAATTTAAGCTTTTTCTCTCCTATGTCCCAAAATTTTCAAGGAGCTTATTTTCAAAAAAAATGTTTTTTTTATTTTTTCTGGTTTTTATTTCAATATTTTTCAAGAATTAAACTTTTTTATAATTAAATTGGCTGTTATTATAAGTGGTTTTTTAGCTAAAAAAAGACCAGTTAGAGTTTTAGCTTTAGGTTTAGTCAATAGAAGTTTGACTCAGAAATAAAAAACTTTACTTGGCAAAATTAAACATTTTGGTGATAAAGCAAATTTGAGTTTTGGTAAGTCAAAATGCATTATTGGTTAGTTTAATGTAATAAAAACAGATGATAATACTTTTGGGTTGATTTACTCAAGTAATAATACTGGTTATAAGACTGAAGATAAAGACAAAAAAATGTTTGATTCTAAGACAAATATCCTTAAGGCAAAGTGGATTAATACTGATATTGTTTTTGGTTTCTTAATCAGTTTTTCCAATTTTAATATAAATAACAATGATGTTTTTCTTTTTTTTTACTTATCTATCTCTCTAAACAAGAAGTAGATTAACCTAAAGGTTACCAAAACTCAGGTAAATATACCTGTCAAGAAATTTTTTGCTTTGAACATTAATTTGTTAATAGTAAATAGCAAATTAGTTACAGCTAAGACTCAGTTTATTAAAAAATTATTCTCAATAGTTAATAGTTTTAAGAGGATTACTATTCTCTCAAAATTTAAAAAGATTATCAGATCTATGTTTACTTTAAAAGAAAACATAAAAAAGACTGCGTTATTAACCAGAAAAAATAGCATTATAATAAACAATAATCTCAAAAGACAAAAATTTCATTCAAATCAGATTGTAGTAATTAAAAAAAATTTTATAGATATACCAAAAAAAATAATTATTACTACAGTATTTAAATTTGAACAAATTAAGTCAATCAAATTACAACTAATTGAAATATGACAAAAGACTGTGGTAGAATTTGCCAAATCAAATTAGACAGATCAATTGGTTAAAAAATAGTTGTTTCTAATTGAAAAAAATTTGGTACATGTAGTCAAGACTGTGGAAAATCATAAAATTTGGGCATTTAGGGCACTTTTGTTTATCTTGTTTATGAGAATAACAGCTTATAATCTGGGCACTCTATTGGAAAAAACTAATAAGAAAACTTGTATTATTAATTATTTACTTAAAACTGGTAACCATATTTACTGTACTGTAGTTAGTTTCGAATTAAAAAAGAAATTGGAGTCTGTTTTTTGCACAAAGCTGATTTTTGGTAATGTGAAACTTTTATGGACTAAGTTGAATTTGGTTTAGTATAAAAAGTGTAAAAAGTTTGGTCATTCTGCTTTAAAATATAATATGTCAAATACATTTACTTTTATATCTTTAAAAATAATTAAGAAAGTTGTTTCTAATATAAATTACATTTGGCTTAACAAGTTATATGCAAAAAAATGTGTTTTAATCTTTTATTCTGCTGTTTTTAATGGCAAATTTTGGGCTCAAGTGGTTTTGCTTGCTGTTTCTTCTGATAATTTTTACTTTGGTTTTGGTTCTGGTTTCCCTTCTCTTTCTGGTATGCCACATATTAAAAGAGGTATTTAGCTATTCAAGATAATTTATCTATTGCCACTTACCTGACCACTTTGAAACATTCCTTAAAGTTGTTAGCTGACCAAGTATTGAATATTATTAAGAGATTGAATATTGTTAACTTAATATTATAAGTGTTTATCTTTCAAACTTTTTTTTATATTGCATCTGTACTTTTGGTTTCAGATTCAAATTTGAATATGGTTTTGGATGTTTTACAAGAGCTTCTTGCAACTCCTTCTTTAATTATGATTAATATAACTTTAGTTTTAAATTTAAGTAATTTGAAAGTCTTAACCACCAAAATAAACAGTTTAGAGTCAAAGTTATTGGCTTTTGATGTTTCTGTAGATTCAGTTTTGGTAAAGTTAAATCAGTTGTGTGTTAGTTTGAATTAATTAGCATTTTTTTTTTCTTAATAAGTGATTTTATTTGGAAGATTGCTATGTGTAATATTCAAAAGATAAACAATTTGTCTAAACAAAAAGATATAATTAAGTGGCACAATGAGTTTGGTAATTGGATCTTTTTTTTTATTAAAACTAAGCTAAAAGATCAAGTTAGATCTTGAATTAAGAATAGATTTCAGGATGTAAAAGTTTTTGTTTCTGGTTTGGATACTGAATACATAAGTGCTGAAATGGCAATTTTAATAAACAATTTCTTGGCTTAACATATGTTTAAAGTCTCTGAAATTTTAAGTAATCTTATTTTAATAGATTTGCTATTTAACAATAAATATTCTGTAATACTAATAGATTTATATAGAAGTGCTTTGGCTAATATGCAATTTGATTAGGCCAACAAAGTAAACTTTTTTATTGCTAAGGTAATAAATTTGAACTTTTATGTTGTTTTGGGTAAAAATTTTAATAAAAATAGAAAAAAATACAGTGTAAGTTTCAAAAAATATTTTGATCTGAGTTTATGCAACTTTTTTTCAAGTAGAATGGCTTCTAAGCTTTTAACATAATCTAATTCACAAGGTGTAATGAAAACCATTGACTATATTTTTATTAGTAAATATTTCTTATTTTCTGTAATAATTTAAAGTGTTAATAGTGTGTCTGAGTTTTTTAATACTGACCACAAGACTATTATAATATCTTTTGGCCTAGATGGTTTATTAGACAAATGTTTGCTTGCAATTTGTAAACAAGCTAATAAAGATCATTAAAAGTTTAAAATTAAAAATATGAATAAAGCTAAATAGATTAATTTTTAAGAGTGTATTTTTACCAGTCTATTAAAAGTTGTAAATAGTTTTGATAATGCTAGTAATCTTAGTAATTTGGATACTATGTAAAATATTTTGAAAGGAGTAATAGTAAACTCAACAGATAAGATTTTTTCTAAACACTAATACAATAAGTTTAAATGTACAAGAAATAATTAATCTTCAGATTTCATAATTTGGAGTTACTAGTCTCAAAAATTATAAAGAAAGTAAGTGTAAATTATAAGTCTAAATATAATTTTTTTATCAGAATATGGTTTACTCTTGATAATTAAAGTTGAAATTTTGGTTTGTGATAATAAAAATACAAATAAAATATTAAAGCAGTTATTTTTAATCAAAAAAAGCTATAGGAAATTGAAATATTATAAATCTAAAACAGCTGAGAACACAGCTATCAAAAAAGTAATTGAGAAAAAAATAGACAATTTTAGTTTGAACAAAGGTGGCATGATAAGAAGTATTTGAAATAATCTTTTTATAAAGTTGTTTTGAATTATTTAGTAATTGGTAACAAATTAGTTTTAAAGCCAAACAAGGTAAAGCTTAGAATAAATGAAATTATGATAGATTGAATAAGGAACATAAGGTGTCATTAATGCTTTCTGCTATATGGTTTTATTAATATGCACTATTAAGTTATATTAATAAAAACGTTGTTACAGATGATTATTTGGGGTCTCAAATCAAATAACAAATCTGTAATTTGGTGCTTGATTGATCATGTTGTTGGTAATATCTGAAGGTGTTGTTTATCTGAAGGTTTTGTTGTGGAGTCCTTTGTATAATAAACAGAGATTCAATGGTTGTCTTTTCAGTAGTCTCCCAGAATTGCAATTCCATCAAATTTTTTTCTTAGTGTGATGACCAGTAATCTTGGCAAAGATGCTTTTCTGATAAGCTATTCTTAAACTCTCAATTCTTATACCCTTTCTTTGGGGTTTTTTATCAGGCTATCCGTGATGTCAATAACTCAGCACTTAATTTTCAAGTAATTAGTAAAACAAAAGAGATAACAAAAACAAAAGAAATTTAAAAGAAATAACCCAAGACAATGAATGTTAATATCCCATCAATAGCCGTAATCAAGAGCTATTATTTCAATAAAATTAAGTATCAATTACTATCAACATGAAGTGTTAATAGTAGAGAATAGATTAAAATAGTGAATAATTATTTATTTGTGATGTGGAAGATTGCTTAGATCAATTCTAAACAGAAAGGTCTCTAACTAAAAAATTCTGTCTTTTCTACTTCTAGCACTACCACTATATATACATAATTGAGATTCCTCAATTCCTCAATTTTTCACATCAGGAATCCTGTGATTCTTTGTACAAGAATTCTGAAATTCCTAGAATCCTGCAATTCCTCTTGAGAGGAATTCTGGAATTTCACATTTACTACAGCTACTTCTGATTGGCTAATTTATATGCTAATATACTCTCTATGTTCTATGAGTAATATTATTCTCTTCTTTTTAATATTGAGCTCTGTTAAAATTTTCCAAATCTCCTAACTTTAATTCTCTGTCTTTGAGTATTTCTTGAACTTCTTTTTCGAGAATTACTTGAGTTATTTTGTTCTGTAATTCTTCAAATTGGGTGTTGTTTATTTTTTTTATTTGGTTAACTGTAATGGAATCCATTTCTGGATTGAGTAAGATTTTCAGTCTGTCTTGAAATCCAGCATGCAATTGATAGATGGCTTTTGCTTGTGTTGTTAGATTGTTCTTACCCACAAATTGTTCCAGTTGTTGCAATATTGTTGTGTCAAATAATTGTTTTGTTTTATCTGTATATAAGTTTTGAATATTCAAGTGTTGTTCCAAGTGGAAATAACAAAAGTTTCTTGGAAATTTGTGTATCCACCATTTCCAAGTTTCTTTGATCAACTCTTGATATGTAATGACAATTGTTGGTTCTTCTATTGCTAATTTTATTTTTAGAACCATTTTGTCAATAATGTTTTCTGTTTTTTTTTGACTTTTATATTTGGATATCTTTCTGGTATCTCAGTATTTAATGGTTTGTTGATTAATAGTAATTTCTATATTCTGTTGTTGAATCAATTGGAAGAGTTGTTGTGCTAGTAAGTAAATGTTGTCAATGATTTCCATTTTTCTGCTGTCTTCCATCACATCTACCATGTCTTTTTATATTTTTTTATTGGTTCAATTCGACGTGTTTAGTTCAATAATTATTATTGATTCTAAATCTCATGAAATCTCATCTGGTTGGACTAGTACTTGTTGTATTCCTAATTGTGAAATATTACTGGTAGATAATGATACTATATGATAATATAATTTCAATCGATTATTATGTGCTACTTTGATTAAGATTTTGTTGTTTAACCTTAATTTATAAGCTCTATTTCCAAGAACTTTTTCTATGTAAAATGGTCTGTCCCACTTGGGGTCAAATTTTTCACTTTATTGTTTTTCTGCTTTAGTACAATGTAGAAGCACTTTGTCTCCAATCTTGAATTCAACTGGTTTATCTGGTAGTTGGTTATCTTGTCTTTCTTTTTGTTTCTCTTGTGACTTTTAGATGTTATCAGCTGCTTTTCACTGTTTGTTTTCTAGTGTCTCTATTAAGTCATATGTTCTTCTTAACAATGTTCTTTGGAAATTTTCTTTGTTATTGGTTCTGTTGAATATGTTTTGACTTCTATCTTAACTGGTAATGTTGCTGTTCTACTATATACTAGTTCAAATAGTGTTGTTTGTATAGTGTCTTGTTTCATTGTTCAATAAGCAAATAATACTAATAGTATAAACAAATCCTATTTGTCCTGGTTTTCTTGGCTGATTTTGACAATAGCTTTACACAATATTCTGTTAAACTTTTCAACTAGCCTATTTATTTGTGGATGATATGATGATGATAATGGTCTTTTTATTCCAAATCTTTGACTTAATTCTGCTAATGTTCTATTCACAAAGTGAGTTCTTTGATCTGATAATAGTTTTTTTGAACATCTGTGTCAACATATCAAATCTTGATGAACAAATTCAGCAATGAATTCTGTATCTGCTTTTTGAATGGCTTTTGCTTCTGGCCATTTAGTAAGATAGTCCATGACTACTGCAATATATCTGTTGTCTCTACTGGTAATGTTAATGGTTTGACTAAGTCAATTTTAATGCAATTAAATGGTTGCCCCACTTTGATTGGTCTCAATGGTTCACTCAGTCTTGCTCCTCCTTTTCTCTGACAAACATCACAATTCTGAACATATTGGATAATGTCTGAATACATTGATGGTCAATAGTATCTTTTTCTGATTCTTTCTATCATTGCTTCTTTATGAAAATGTCCTGCTGTTGAATCTGAATGCATGTTGAATAATATTGTCTCTTTTTCTGGTTCTGTGATTACTCTGATTGGTTGGTCTAGATTCTTTTTATTTTTCCGATAAAGTATATTTTGGTGGTTGATAAAATATTTTAATTGTTGTTTTATGTTGTTTTGTTCTTTTTGAAATAATTTCTTCTTGAACAATTGAGTATTTATATAATGTTAGAGTTGTTAGTATTTTTGTATATTCATTTTTTTGTTATATTTGTGGGTTGAAATGTTTTTAGATTTGTCTCATTCACAACAATCTGTCAGTATTTTCATTTTTTTTTCCCTTTTTATAATGTATTATATAATTAAATGGTAATAGTTCTATTTTTTATCTGGCATGGTGATTGTCTGTAAACTCTTGTTTCTGAATTGAAGTCAATTTTTTGTGATTGGTATACACATCAAACTTTTGACTCAAGTATTCTTTCTATTTAATAACAGCCCAATGAATAGTTAAGTGTTCCAGTGCTGGAGTTCCATAGTTTTTTTCAGCTAAACTTAAGCTTCTACTGGCATATACTACTGGATGTTCTTGTCCATCTGATTCTTTCTGAGATAATACTGCTCCTAATGCTTGGCCAGATACATCAGTTGTGATTATGAATGGCTTGCTATGGTTTGGATAGATTAGTACTGGAGCTTAAATAAGCTTTCTTCTTAATGTATCAAAAGCTTCTTGCTGAATTTCTGTTCATTTATAATTGGTGTTTTTTGTTTAGAGTTGGTGTAGTGGTTGAGTTATTTTAGAAAAGTTCTTGATAAAGCAGCAGTAGTACTCAGCAAATCCCAAAAATGCTCTTAGTTCTGTGAAATTATTTGGTACTAAAAAGTTCTTGACAATCTCAATCTTGTCTGGATCTGTTTTGATTCCGTTTTTGCTCACCATATGTTCCAAAAACTTGAGTTCAGTCTTCCCAAAGAAACATTTAGTTGTATTTAGCTTTAATCCAGCTCTTTTTAGCCTTTCAAACACTTGTTAGAAATGGTGCAGATGGTCATCAAATGTTTTTGAGAATACATTGGTGTTATCCAAGTATACAACTATGGATTTCCATAGTAGCTCAGTATAAACAATTTCTATAAGTCACTGAAAAGTGGCTGGAGCATTCATCAAGCCAAATGGCATTACTTTAAATTCAAAGTTTTTTTCTTGAGTTGTAAAAGCCATTTTCTCTTTGTCTTCTGATTTTATGGTTACTTGCCAATAATTACTGTCTAAGTCTAAAGTTGAGAACCATTTTTTCCTCCCAAAAGTATTGAACAGCTCTTAAATCTTTGGAGTTGAATAGCTATCACTTTTGGTTACTCCATTCAATTTCCAGTACTCCACACAAAAGCAGATTTTCCCATTTTTTTTATGGACTAGTACTATTGGTGATAACCATGGACTCATTGATGGTTGAATTAACCCATTGTTAAGCATCTGATTGATTTCTTAACAAATAATCTCATAACTGGCTGGTAGTACTTTGTATGCTCTTTGTTTGATTGGCATTGCATCTCCAGTTTTGATCTGGTGTTGGATAATGTTAGTTCTGCCAAATTTATTTTCACTGGCAAAGATGTCATTAAAGTTGTTGAGCAATATCTTGAACTGCATACATTAAAGTAAATCCAAGTTTTCCATGTTCATCTGTTTTAACTGTTCTGGTTGAAGCAGATAACATTCTTTTCATCCATATATTGTTTGTGATATAATGTCTACATATCTGCACAGTTATGGAAAGTCTGGAATGGTGTCTGAAAGTTGGTCTTTAATTTTTGTGGTTAAGTATCTGATGGTGGTTCCTGCCAATATCTCAATGATATTTCCTGTGTTGTTGTAAATAGAGATTTTAATGTGACTGTAGTTCTTTGCTGGTATGTATAAGTTGACCAAATTAATTTCTCCTGATTTATACAGTGTTGCTTTTGCCTCAAAAATCTGAACCTGATCCTTTACTTTTCTCTTTATGACTACTATGTACTGGTTATATGATAGAATGGAAATTGGTTGACAGGTGAAGATAATTTCTCCCTTGTCAATAATTTTTTTCTCTGCCATATTACCTAATACATCTATTCTACCTGTTGATCTAAATCCTTGTATTCCTCTAACCATAATCTCTAACTTTTCCCTGTTTCCTACTGATACTAATTGAGCTATTTTCACCAGAGACAGAAATATTGCCTGTGCTATCTTTTTATTTGGTTCTATGACATAAGCCTTTTCTGAATTGTTTGTAGTATTGCAATGATATTTCTTACATATTCTGCATCAATTATTCCTTCTCTGATGTTAATTTCTCTTTTCACTAAACTATTCCTAAATGCTAGTTGAATTATGGTTGTTGCTGGAATTTTTAATGCTATTTTGAGATCAATGCATGTGTGTGAGTGTGGTTCTAATTTGATGGTGTCCTTTCCTGGATATCTCAGATCAAATCTGGCATCTGTATTATGCACACATTTTAGTATGATACCTTTATTGTTGTCACTATACCATCTGAATTTCTGTTTCTTGAAAAGATCAGGAAGTATAATGTATGTTTCAGGATTTGAATTGGAATCTGAATTACCATTATTTTTCTTGTCATATTGAGCAGAGCTAGAACTGTTGTTTTTGTTGTCATCATTGTTGGAGTTTGAATCAAGATTGAAAGTTGATTCCGATTCTGATGCACAGCTGTTTATTGGTTCCTCTTCTTCTGGAATCGTGTAGATCATGTGTGGTGGTGGATTGTAAATGAGATTACACTCATTACAATATTGAAAGTCACATGGAATTAAACAATAGTCACATAGTCTTGTATTTATTTCTTCCAACCATTGCTCTTGTTCCTCTTTAGTGGGTGCTAATTTCTGGTAGTGTTCATGAAATTGTTCTGGATTCAGGAGGTTTATGACTGGTTCTGGGTCCCAGTCAAGTTTTATAGGCTCTAGTAGGTTGTTTTTAATTTCTCTGATTTCTTCAGATGATGCTCCTTCTATTTTGTCGATTGTCATTTTCTATATTTTATTGTCATCATGTAGACAACTGTCCAATCACTGTATGGTTCTTCTCCAAATGGCTTCTATTGGTATCCTTTTTCTAACCCAGTCACTAATAAGGATTATGTACTGACATGAAGCATTGTATGTTCTTCTTTGACCAGGAATGTTGTTTCATATTTCTTTGTTGAGTAATGTTTCTCCACAAGCTAGACAAGGTTCATTGTCCTATTTTTCTTGCTGTTTTGGTCATCCAAAACATTCTATAATACATGCGCAGCAGTAAAATTTAGTCACTGTTGAGTATTTCTCATTGTCACCATAGCATATGCCCATTGATGACAATTTTTTGTCACAATCAATGCATATTAGCTTTGATCAACAATAGTGAAACTGTAGTAATATGGTATAGGTGTATAGTATTATAGATGATTATTTGGGGTCTCAAATCAAATAACAAATCCGTAACTTGGTGCTCAATATCTTGACAAGGCTGGTGATACTAGTACATTAGTTGTATCTGAAGGTTTTAGAGTTGAGTTTTTTGTATAATAAACAGAGATTCTTTGTTGATGTTATTTGCAGTTTTCTGGTAAGTTGTTTCCCAATTTCTTTCTCAGCTTGGTGGCTGGATTTATTCTGGCATTCATGCCCTTATGGTAAGCTATCCAATAATATATATATAATTCTATTCTTATTTCTGGGTCTTTTACCAGGCTATCTGTGATGTCAATAACTCAGCACTTTAATCCTTAATCCATTAGTATTCAACAAAAAAAATCAAAGAAAGAAAGAAAAATAAAAGAAAATAAAGAAATGAGCCAAGGCAATGTACAAGTTAGTATCTTGTCAATAGCCATGATTAAGAGCTATTGTTTCAGCATAGTTAAGTATCAATTACTATCAACACTTTATGTTAATAGTGAAAAGTGGATTTGGATAGTAGATAATTTATTTATTTAATATTTGAGGATAGAAAATTTCTAACTAAAAGATTCTGCTTTTTCTACTTCTAATGCTACCACTATATATACATAATTGATGTTCTACAAGATTGCTCACATTTCCAAGTGATGTGCTATGATTTCTTGAGCAATGCTTACATTGCTGAGCGATGTGCTTTAATTTTCTAACATCACTCCACATTGCTGAGCAATGTGCCATGTTTTCTGATATTGCTCCACATTGCTGAGCAATGTGCCATGATTTCTGACATTGCTCCACATTGCTGAACAATGTGCTTATGTGCTAAATACTATTCTTTTATTGGTCTGCTATTTTCTATATTTGTTTTCTTTTTATGAGTAATATTATCTCCTCCTTTTAATATTGAGCTCCGTCAAAATTTTCATTTTAAATTAATTTTAATACTTTTTTTTCAAGTATTGTTTGTTCGACTCTGTTCTTCATGTTTTCTACTTGTGTATTGTTTATTCTTCTCCATTGGTTAATGGTTATGGTTTCCATGTCAGAGTGTAACAGTATTTCTGGATAGTTTTGAAATATGTTGTGCAGTTAATAAATTGTTCTTACATGTAGTGTCAAGTTCGTCTTTTTCTCAATAAATTTTTCAATTTGCTGTATTATGTTTTGGTTAAATACTCTCTTGGATTTGTCAATATACAATTTCTGAATATTCAACTTTTGACCTAGCTGGTAGTAACAGTATGATATTAGAAGTTGTTCTGTTCATTGCTTCTAATTCTTTTTTTGTTGGTGCCATAATAGATATTTTCCCAAAAGTGTTCTTTACTTTTTTTATTATGTTGTTTGACCAGTTTTTATCATTCTTTGGTAACCACTGATATAGTGTATTTTTTGTCTTTCTTTTGGTGTTTTGATAGCAAATTGTTTGGTTGTTAACAAAAATTTCCATGTCTAAAGGTTGTTGACTTAAGATCTGAAATAATTGTTGAACTATGGCGTGAATATGATCTGGTATTTCCATTTTTTTTGGTTGCTTTTGTTATGTATACTGAGTTTTTATATACTCTTTTATTGTTTGATTTTATGTGTTTGGTTCAATGATTATGATTGGTTCCAGATTTCGTAGAATCTTATCTGGTTGAACTAGTATTCATTGTACTCTTAATTGTAGAATGTTATTGGTAGATGATGATGCTATTTGGTGATATGGTTTCAGTCGATTACCATGTGCTGCTTTGGCTAAGGTTTTGTTGTCCCATCTTAGTTTATAAGCTTCATTTCCAAGAATTTTTTCTATGTGAAATGGTTTGTCCCATTTGAGATTGAATTTTCCACTCTATTGTTTTTCCACTTTGGTACAATGTAAAAGTACTTTGTCTTCAATCTTGAATTCAACTAGTTTATCTAATAATTGGTTATTGTGTCGTTTTTTTTGCTTTTTTTAAGACTTTTGAATGTTATTAGCTGCTTTTTGTTATCTGTTTTCTAGTGTTTCTATTAGGTCATATGTTCTTTTCAACAATGTTTCTTGGAAATTAGCTTCTGTTATTGGTTCAGTTGGATATGTACTGACCTTTCTCTTAACTGGTAATGTTGCTGTCCTATCATATACCAATTCAAATGGTGTTGTTTGTGTAGTATCTTGTCTCATTGTTTAATAAGCAAATAATACTGATTGTATAAACAAATTCCATTCATCTTGGTTTTCTTGACTGATTTTGGCAATTGCTTCACACAGTGTTTTGTTAAATCTTTTGACTAGTCTATTTGTTTGTGGATGATATGGTGACGATAATGGTCTTTTTATCCCAAATCTCTAACTTAATTCTGTTAATGTTCTATTCACAAAATGAGTTTCTTGATCTGATAATAGTTTTTTTGAACATCTGTGTTGACATATCAAATCTTGATGGATGAATTCAGCAATGGATTCTGCATCTGCTCTTTGAATGGCTTTTGTTTCTGGCCATTTTGTAAAATAGTCCATGGCTACTGCAATATATCTGTTGTCTTTACTGGTGATTGTTAATGGTCTGACTAAGTCAATTCCAATGTGATCAAATGGTTGTCCCACTTTGATTGGTCTTAATGGTTTACTTGGTTTTGTTCTTTCTCTTCTTTGACAAGCATCACAATTTTGAACATATTGAATGATATATGGATACATTGATGGCCAATAATATCTTTTTCTGGTTCTTTCTATGGTCACTTCTTTATGAAAATGTCCTGCTGTTGAATCTGAGTGCATGTTGAATAATATTGTCTCTTTCTCTGGTTCTGTGATCACTCTAATTAGTTGATCTGAATTTCTTTTATTCTTCTGGTAGAGTATATTTTGATAATTGATAAAATATTTTGATTGTTGTTTTATATTGTTTTGTTCCTTTTGAGATAATTTTTCCTTAAACAATTGAGTATTTATATAATGCTGAAGTTGTTGGTATTTTTGTGTGTTCATTTTTTGTTATATTTTTTGGGTTGAAATGTTTTTAGATTTGTCTCATTCGTGACAGTCCATTAGCATTTCCATTGTCATTTCTTTTTTTATAATGTATTATATAATTAAATAGTGAAAGTTCTATTTTCTATCTGGCATGGTAATCATCTGCAAATTCTTGTTTCTGGATTGAAGTCAATTCTTTGTGATCAATGTACACTTCAAACTTTTGACTTAAGTATTCTTTCCATTTGATGACAGCCTAATAGATAGCTAAGTATTCTAGTGCTGGAGTTCCATAGTTCTTTTCAGCTGAACTTAAGCTTCTACTGGCATAAACTATTGGATGTTTTCTTTCATCTGATTTTTTCTGTAATAGTACTGCTCCCAATGCTTGACCTAATGCATTGGTGGTGATTATGAATAGTTTGCTGTAATCTGGATACATTAATACTGGAGCTTAGATAAGCTTTCTTCTTAATGTGTCAAACTCTTCTTGTTGAGCTTTGGTCCATTCATACTTCACCTTCTTGGTCTGTAGATGGTAAAGTGACTGAGCCAGTTTTGAAAAGTCTTTAATAAAATGGCAATAATAGTCTGCGAAACCTAAAAATGCTCTTAGTTCTGTCAAGTTGGTTGGTACTGAAAAGTTTTTAACTACTTTGATCTTGTCTGGATCCGTTTTGATTCCATCTTTGCTCACTACATGTTCCAAAAACTTGAGTTCAGTTTTTCCAAAGAAACATTTAGTTGTATTTAGTTTCAATTCTGCTTTTCTCAATCTTTCAAACACTTGTTGGAGATGATGCAGATGATTATCGAATGTTTTTGAGAACACATTGGTATTATCTAAGTATAATACTACTAATTTCTATAGTAATCTAATATAGACAATTTCCATGAGCCATTAGAATGTTGCTGGAGCATTCATCAAGCCAAATGGCATGACTTCAAACTCAAAATTTTTTTTTCTTGTGGTAAATGCTGTTTTTTCTTTGTTGGCTGGATCCATGGCTACTTGTCAATAACCACTATCTAAATCTAGTGTTAAAAACTATTTATTTCCTCCAAAAGTGTCGAATAGTTTTTGGATCTTTGGAGTTGGATACTTATCATCTTTAGTTATTCTATTTAGTTTCCGGTAATCTACACAAAAACAAATTTTCCTATTTTTCTTATAGACCAGTATCACTGGTGATGACCATGGACTTATTGATAACTGAATTAGCCCATTGTTAAGCATTTGGTTAATTTCTTGATGAATGATCTCATGGCTAGCTAGTGGTACTCTGTATGTTTTTTGTTTAATTGGCATTGCATCTCTAGTCTTGATCTGATGCTGAATAATGTTGGTTCAGCCAAATTCATTTTCACTGGCAAAGATGTCATTGAAATTGTTGAGTAACATTTTAAGTTGCATTTGTTAAAATGGATCTAGATTTCCCATGTTCATCTGTTCCAATTGTTCTGATTGGAGCAGATAATATTCACTTCTTCTATAAATGGTTTGTGATATAATGTCAACATATCTGCAAAGCTGTGGAAAATCTAGAATGTAGTTTGGTGGTTGATCCTCAACTTTGGTAGTTAAATATCCAATAATAGTTCCCTTTGGTATTTTGATGATCTTTCCAGTTGTATTATAAATGGGGATTTTGATGTTTTTGAGGCTTTTGGTTGATATGTAGAGATTGGTGAGTCCAATCTCCCCTGATTCACAAATAGTGGCTTCTGTTTCAAACAATTGAGCTTGATCTCTTACTTCCTTTTTTATGGCTAATATATACTGGTCATATAGCGGAATGGAAATTGTTTGACGAGTTAAGATAATTTCTCCTTTGTCAACAATTTTTTCTTCTGCCATATTAACTGGTATATCTATTCTACCCGTTGATTTAAATTCTTGTATTTCTCTTGCTGTTATACCTAATTCTTCCCTCTTTTCCACTGAAACTAACTGAGCTATCTTTATCAGAGGTAAGAATATTGTCTGTGCTATCTTTTCATTTGGTTCTATAATATTTGTTTTTTTTGAGTCATTTTATAGCATGGCGATAATATTTCCTATGTATTCCACATCAATTATTTCTCCTTTGATGTTGATTCCTTTTTTCACTAAACTACTCCTAGATGCTAATTGGACTATGGTTGTTGCTGAAATTTCCAGAGCTATTTTGAGATCAATATATGTGTGCAAATTTGGTTCCAATTTGATGGCTTTTTTTCCTGGATATTTCAGATCAAACCCTGCATTGGTATCATGTATGTGTTCTGACATAATACTTTCATTATTATCACTATACTATTTGAGTTTTTGTTCCTTTGAGAGATCAGGAAGTGCAATAAATGTTTCAGGGTTTGAATCATTGTAATTTTTGTTGCTATTTGGAGCAAAGCTAGAACTGTTGTTTTCATTGTCATCATTGTCAGAGTTTGAATCGGAATTGAAAGTTGATTCCGATTCCAATACACAGCTATTGATTGGTTCTTCCTCTTCTAGAATCGTGTAGATCATGTATGCTGGTGGATTGTAAATGAGGTCACACTCATTACAATACTAGAAGTCACATAGAATCAAACAGTGGTCACATAGTTGAGTGTTGATTTCTTTCAAGTGTTGTTTCTGCTCTTCTATTATGAGTGTTAGCTCTTGATAATGTTTGTGGAATTGTTCTGGATTTAGAAGATTTATGACTGGTTCTGGGTTTTAGTCGAGTTCTATAGATTCAAGTAAGTTATTTTTAATTGTTTTTATCTCTTCTGGTGTCACTCCTTTGATTTTGGCGAGTACCATTCACCAGATTTCATCATCGTCATGTGGACATCTGTCCAGACGTTTGATGGCTTGTCTTCAAGCAGTGTCTATGGACATTCCTTTTCTTATCCAGTTACTTATGAGAATTGTGTATTAACACGATTCGTTGTATGTTTCTCCTTGTCCAGGAATGTCATTCCATATTCTTTTGTTCAGAAAAGTTTCTCCACAAGCCAAGCATGGTTCATTGTCCCATTTCCCAACTTGTTTTGGTCTTCCAAAGTGTTCAATGATGTATAGACAGCAGTAGAATTTCATTGCCGAAGTGTACTTCTCATTATTGTCACAACAAGCACCCATTGATGCCAATTTTTTGCCACAATCGACGCATACCAGTTTTGGGCAGCGATAAGTGGATCAGTGGGATGTAGTGTAGGAATTATAAGTGGGATTGCTGTTGGTTGTTGGTTCTTCTTCCTTCCTCTTTTCTTTTTTCTTTTTGTCTTCTTTCCATTCCTAATTTATTTGTTCTTCCTGGTCATTGTCAGTTTTCTAGGCTTGGTTGGTATTTCAGGTAAGTTTGGTCTCCTTCTGTTTTTTTTTGTCGTTGTCATTCCAGAAGAGTATAGGCAGTAGTTCTTTGTGATCTTCATTGGCCCAGGACACCTAATAAGCTTTTCAGGTAGGTTTCTTTTTTTCTTCTTCCAATTTGATGAGTGGGGTTGTTGAGTTAATGGTCTTGAAGTGGCCACACATGGCTGGTACATGTGTGTGTTGACCATTTTGGCTCAGTTGGAGCTCTTGCGTCATCCAGTCCAGTATAGCATTGGTTTTAGATAACCAGTCATTCCCTACTAATGCCTGATATTGGATTGCTTCTATCACTAAAACTTTGATGGGAATAATGATGCCATTGACTTCAAAAGGGAAGTTATCAATCTCACCAATGGGAGTTTTGGTTGCTCCATTGGCAGTTATGATCCTGGCATTGGCAGCACGATTAACTTGGTAATCTAATTAATCTATGAGTTGTTTTGTAATAATGCTGCCAGCTGATCCACTGTCTAAGATCAGTTTAATGGGGTGACCATCAACTTTGGCATTAGTGTACATGGCAGTAATAGGTTTTTTTTCCAAAGCACTCCACTAAATAATGGCATGGTCAATGATTCTTCAAGTTCAAATGGGAAGATGGCATCCAGTGATTCATTCTCAGTGATAGTAGCTGGCAGAATATTACTGGTAAGTGTTGGGTGTTGGTTGGTTTCCGGGTTATTGGGTTGGGTGTCTTCTGGGGTGACCAGGAGACTTAAATAGTTCTGGGAATTCAGGTTTTGGGCATATCCAGTGTCCAAATTCTGTTGTTGAGAGCCTAATGATTGTGCCATGGAACTGGAAATTAGTTAATGGACTATCATTGATGATCTCCAGCTTTGTTGGGTCAATCTTGGCCTTTGGGTTCCATTTTGAGGTAAGTTTTGTAGTGGTGTTTGAATTTGTTGGGGCTGATATATTATCTGGGACTGCAGCTAATAAATGGGTTGTGGCTGCAGCTAATAAATTGCTGGTGTTGTCAATTAATAAATTGGCATTTGATATACTGGGAGTTGATAAGATGGCTGCTGTGTCATAGATAAGTAATTCTGATGATATGGCTCTGAGTTTGGTAGGTTATTTGAAATGTGAAATTGATGATTGGGGTTTTAATATTGATTTCCTGATTGTTGGTTATTTAAGCGATGGTGGCAATTAATTTGTAGGTGTCTTTGTTTACCACAATAGTGGCAAACGTGTGTTTCCTGTTGCCACTATTGATTGACAATGATGGACATGACTGATTCTGGAAACAATTCATGTTTCCAGAATTATTACGTTGTTGTGGTGGTTGATAAATTGCATGATTGTCAGCTAAGTATCCCTCTAATTTCTGATTGATGGAATCACTAAATTGTTTCAATTTGGAATCCAATTCAGATGATCCATTCATTACTAGATTAATGGCTTGGACATAGTTAGCTTTGAGTTCAACAGCTTTAAAATCTCTGGTATTTGTAATGGCTGCTTACAGATTGATAGGATGCATTGGACGTACACATTGCTGAATGCTACTGCATAATCCACAAATAAACTAATTTAGAATCTGGGCTACTGTGAAATAATTGGGATTGATGGCTTGGATCTGGTACAGATTCCTGTGGAAGCATCCTAAGTAGGTAGTGACTGCTTTATTTTCTCCTTGTTTGATAGTAGTAAAGGTATTTGCTAGCTTGTTAATGCTGTTATTGTTGCTGAAGTATCTTAAGAACTCTATTTTGAATACATTGAAATCTTGGGGTTTGTTGACCAGACTTTAGTACCATAAATTGGTGGTATTCTGGAAAAAATATGGGATGGCTTGCATGGCTCTAGCATCATTAGCTGCAATGGCTTTCTTCACATTATTTAGCCATACTTGGGCATTGTGTTCTTTGCTAATGTTACAGGTAATTATTTGGGGTCTCAAAGCAAATAACAAACCTGTAACTTGGTGCTCAATTGATATAATGTTGTTGGTAATATCTAAAGGTTTTGTTGTAGAGTCTTTTGTATAATGAACAGAGATTCATTATGGTTGGTTTTGGTTGATTTCTCAAGTTGCTTTCTCAATTTCTGTCTTCAGTGTGGTGGCCAGTTTAATCTGACAATTATGTCCTTCTGGTAAGCTATCTGTTAATATATATAATTCTACTCTTATTTCTGGGTCTTTTACCAGACTATTCTTGATGTCAATTACTTAGTGTTTAATCTCTTTAATCAGTAATAAGTCAACAAACAAAAGAAAATAAAATAAAATAAAATAAAATAAAAAGAAAATAAGAAATTAGAAATAAGCCAAGGCAATTCAAGCTAGTATTCTATCAATAGTCATGATCAAGAGCTATTGTTCCAGTATAGTTAAGTGTTGGATTTTATCAACATGAAGTGTTGATAAATGAAAGAGTAATTATATTTTCAAACAAATGACAATAACATGGATTTGAAGAATTGAAGAGATTTTTTATTTATATAATTCCATTTTGATTGATAGCAACTATCCTTGAAATGAGGGTTAATAAATAAAGAAGAAAGGGAATTATTCTAAATTAATAAAACTCTATTGAATTCTCCAGGAATTCTTGAATTCTCCTGGAATTACTTTTTCTGCTTTTAACACTTTTACTATATATATATAATTTATGTTATATGAGATTCTGCATATTCGTGAGCAATGTACCATAATTTCTCAAGCAATACTTACATTGCTGAGCAATGTGCCTGTAATTTTTGACAATGTGCTCATTGCTGAACAATGTGCTTATATGCTAAATACTATTCTCTTATTGGTCTATTTTTCTTATCTGTCTTTCTTACTATTTTCTTGTATTCTTTTTCTATGAGTAACATTATTCCCTCCTTTAATATTGAGCTCCTGTGAAATCTTCTAAATTTTTTTTTTGTATTAATGTTGTTGCTGTAATTTCTATTGCTATTTGTAAATCTAATTTTATATATGACTGGAGTTTTTAACTATAGTGGTGTTACAGATGATTATTTTTGCTGTCGAATTAAATAACAAACCTGTAACTTGATGCTCAAAAGCTACTTCTATGAATGAGGTTCTACAAGTATTGTATCTGAAAGTTTTGATGGAGTCCTTTGTATAATAGACAGAGATTCAATAGTGTCAATAGTAGATGTATCTTTCAAGAGTTTTCCCAATTTCTTTCTCAGTGTGGTGGCCGGATTTAGTCTGGCAGTCATGCTCTTCTGGTAAGCTATTCAATAATATATAAAATTCTACTCTTATTTCTGGGTCTTTTACCAGGCTATCCTTGACATCAATAACTCAGTGCTTAATCTTTTAATCAATTAGTATACAACAACAAAATCAAAAAAAAGAAAATAAAATAAAGAAAATAAAAATAAAAAAAATAGAGAAAATAAGCCAAGGCAATTTGGTACATTAGTATCTCATCAATAGCCATGATCAAGAGCTATTGTTCCAGCATGGTTAAGTATCAATTACTATCAACACTTTATGTTGATAGTAGAGAGTGGGTTGAGATATGAAATAATTATTTATTTGATGATTGGAAACTGGAATGTTGCTTAGATTAAATCTAAACTGGGAGGTTTGTCTTTTCAGTTTCTAATCCTACTGCTATATATACATAATTGAGATTCCTCAATTTCTCAATTCTTTGCGACAGGAATCCTGAGATTCCTAGAATCCTGTGATTCCTGATGAGAGAAATCCTAGAATTCTGGAATCCTGCAATTCCTCGTCAGGGAATCCTGAAATTCCTGGAATCCTGCAATTCCTCTAAGAAGAATTCTGGAATTCCACATTTACTATGTCTACCTCTGATTGGCTAATATCTACTGACTAATAATACTATATTTCCTATATTCTATAAGTAACAGCAGTCTGTTCAGAATATTAATTTCAAATTTTGCATCTGTATTATGTGCATGTTCAGACATAATGTCCTTATTATTATTACTGAATTTAGTTAATTCCTGCTCCATTGTAAAGTCTAGAAACGTGATATATTGTTTGGTGTTTGAAGTGGAGTTTGAATTTGTTGGCGGAGTTTAAATCATTGTTGTCATTAATGGAGTTTGAATTGTTGTTATTATCAACAGAGTTTGAATTGTTGTTGTCATTAGCAGAGTTTGAATTGTTGTTGTCATCAGCAGAGTTTGAATTGTTGTTGTTATCAGCAGGTTTGAATTGTTGCTGTCATTAGCAGAGTTTGAATTGTTGCTGTCATCAGTGGAGTTTGAATCAGGATTAAGTTCCGATTCCGATTCTGATTTGTTCTCGCTGATTGGCTCTTCTTCAAATATATGACACATGAGAGTAGATTGTGACTACATCTCAATATTCTGACTTAGGACCATCAGATGAGTTTTGCTGATTTATTGGTACTGTGGGAATTAGGTTTAATTGGGTTATTGAAGATAAGTTTCTTTGTATGATCGCAGAGTTTGGAATTTATTGAACTTTAAATGTTCAGGTTTTTGAATAATTCCCAGAGTTTGAATTACTAGAGGTTTAATGAGTTTTATCGACAGTAAGTTTTTTTGTACAATAGCAGAGTTGGAATTATCAGATTTTGAATGTTTGGGTTTTTTTTTTGAATGATTGGTTCTTGAATAATCAGAGTTTTAATTTAATGAGTTTTAACAAGTTTATCAAAAGTAAGTTTTGAATGTTCGGGGTTTTAATGATTGGGTTTTGAATAAATAGATTTTTAATTTAACAAGTTTTAATGAATTTATCAATGGTACATTTCAAATGTTCAGGGTTTTAATAATCAGGTCTTAAATAATCGAAGTTTTAATTTAACAAGTTTTTAACAAATTTATCAATAGTAAGTTTCGAATGTTTGGGGTTTTAATGATCAGATTTTGAATAAATGGAGTTTTAACAAATTTATTAATGGTATGTTTTGAATGTTCAGGGTTTTAATAATCAGGTCTTGAATAATTGGAGTTTAATTTAACAAGTTTTTAACAAATTTATTAATGATAAGTTTCGAATGTTCGGGGTTTTAATGATCAGGTTTTGAATAAATAGAGTTTTAATTTAATGAATTTTTAACGAATTTATCAACAGTAATTTTTGAATGTTTGAGGTTTTAATGATTGGGTTTTGAATAATTGGAGTTTTTAATTTAACAAGATTTAACGAATTTATCAATAGTAATTTTTGAATGTTCAGGGTTTTAATAATCAGATTTTGAATAATTGGAGTTTTAATTTAATGAGTTTTTTAAAAGTAATGGTGAAATAAAGATTTCGTGAATTCTAAGTGATTTTCCCTTGTTTTTTCTTGGTTTGCCACTTTTCTGCATGGTTGTTGTTGGTACTGGTTCTTTGTTGGATTATACTTCACAAGGAGCACTAAATATTACAGATGATTATTTGGGGTTTCAAATCAAATAACAAATTCATAACTTGGTGTTCAATATCTTAACAATGCTGGTGATACTAATACATTGGTTGTATCTGAAGGTTTTAGAGTTGAGTTTTTTGTATAATAGACAGAGATTCACTATGGTTGGTTTTGGTTGATTTCTCAAGTTGCTTTCTCAATTTCTGTCTTCAGCATGGTGGCTGGTTTAATCTAGTAGTTGTGCCCTTCTGGTAAGCTATCCGTTAATATATATAATTTTACCCTTTTTTCTGGGTCTTTTACCAGGCTATTTTTGATGTCAATTACTTAGTGTTTAATCTCTTTAATCAGTAGTAAGTCAACAAACAAAAGAAAATAAAATAAAATAAAATAAAAAGAAAATAAGAAATTAGAAATAAACCAAGGCAATTCAAGTTAGTATTCCATCAATAGCCATGATTAAGAGCTATTGTTCTAGTATGGTTAAGTATTGAATTTTATTAACATGAAGTGTTGATAAATAGAAGAGTAATTATATTTTCAAACAAATGACAATAACATAGATTTGAAAAATTGAAGAGATTTTTTATTTATATAATTCTATTTTATTTGATAACAACTATCCTTGAAATGAGGGTTAATAAATAGAGAAGAAAGAGAATTGTTCTAAATTAATAAAACTCTATTGAATTCTCCTAGAATTATTTTTTCTGCTTTTAACACTTTCACTATATATATATAATTTATGTTATATGAGATTTTGTATATTTGTGAACAATATGCCATAATTTCTCAAGCAATACTTACATTGCTGAACAATATGTCTGTAATTTCTGACAATGTGCTCATTGCTGAACAATGTGCCATAATTCTCTAACAATGCTTCACATTGCTGAGCAATGTGCTCACATGCTAAATATTATTTTCTTATTGGTCTATTTTCCCTATTTGTTTTTCCTACTATTTTTTTGTATTCTTTTTCTATGAGTAACACTGGTGAATTTTTTTAGTTTGGCTATTGGTGCATATGCCATTGGATTTAAGTTGGGTTGTTGAAGTTGTTGTTGTTGCAGCAGTAGAAGTGGCTGCTATGGTAGTTGAAGTGGTTGAAGTGGCTGTTGTTGCCATTCGTCAATTGGTAAAGCTGGGGGTGGATTGATCATGATTACTAGAGGTAAGTGTTATTGATTATTAATGTTAGGGTTTCAATTGTTCTGATTGTGCTGCATTTGAAAATTCAGAGTTTCAATTTCTGGGTTTTCTGGGATTGGGTTCTGGTAAGTAAATTCTTGATCTTCAGATTCTTCTTCTTCTTTCTGTTCTTTTTCTGATTCTGTTAATTCTCAGGAACTTGCAGTTCTGAAATCTGGCTGTGGTGACAGTGATTGGAATCCTGATGGCATTGGCGATTGTAATTTAAATCCTTCAAAGTAATCACCATATGGTCCTAATAACTCTGTTTTTTATTGTTTACTTTGAAATAAGAAGCATCCAAAGGTTGATGTCATATTTGATGTAGATGCGTCTGTTGATGAAATGTTGATGGTACTTCCAGATGTATAATAGTATGATGAATTAGTGGGTGATTCAACTTGGGTTTTCTTCTAATTGAGTGGTTGTATTTGTTTTGGTGTTACTGCTGGGGTTTGCAATCTTCCTTTGTCTTTATCTGCGTAGGTGATGGAAAATTGTTGTTGTGTATATCTTTCAATAGTTTGATTGATTTCCTTAATAATTGGTGTAAAACTGTAGTTTCTTGGTAAGC
Source organism: Geosiphon pyriformis (assembly GCA_016748015.1). Classification (NCBI taxonomy): domain Eukaryota; kingdom Fungi; phylum Glomeromycota; class Glomeromycetes; order Archaeosporales; family Geosiphonaceae; genus Geosiphon; species Geosiphon pyriformis. The sequence goes on from JAAOMT010000295.1 coordinate 223,951, forward strand.
TGGTATGTTGAAATAATTCTGTATAGAAGTTTTTTCTTGCTGATTCAATGTTAACTGTTCCTCCTAAGCACTCTGTGATTTTATCATTGATGTAGGAGTTAAAGGCTGATTCTGCTGGGAAATGATTATTGTCCAATCCTAATTGTTGATTGTACTATTGAAATAAGAATTTGGTAAATTCTAAATAGTTTGTCCCTATAATTTCTAATTCTGCCACTTTTGGATGATTATTGATGGTGCTGGTTTTCTGTAGGATTATACCTCACAGGGAGCACCAAATGTTATAGATGATTATTTGAGGTCTCAAATCAAATAACAAACCCATAACTTGGTGCTCAATATCTTGACAAGGCTGGTGATACTGGTACATTAATTGTATCTAAAGATTTTAGAGTTGAGTTCTTTGAGATTCTTTGTTGATATTATTCGCAGTTTTCTGGTAAGTTTTTTCCCAATTTCTTTTTCAGCTTGGTGGCTGGATTTATTCTGGCATTTGTGCTTTTTTGGTAAGCTATCTGATAATATATATATAATTCTACCCTTATTTCTGGGTCTTTTACCAGGCTATCCGTGACGTCAATAACTCAGTGCTTTAATCCTTAATCTATTAGTATTCAACAAGAAAAATAAAAGAAAGAAAAAAAAAATAAAAGAAAATAAAGAAATGAGCCAAGACAATATACAAGTTAGTATCTTGTTAATAGCCATAATCAAGAGCTATTGTTCTAGTGTAGTTAAGTATCAATTACTATCAACATGAAGTATTGATAATGGAGAGTAGATTTGGATAGTAGATGATTTATTTATTTAATATTTGAGGATAAAAGATTTCTAACTAAAAGATTCTGCTTTTTCTACTTCTAATGCTACTACTATATATACATAATTGATGTTCTATGAGATCGTTTACATTTCTGAGCAATGTGCTATAATTTCTTGAGCAATGCTCATATTGCTAAGTAATGTGCTCTAATTTTTTAACATCACTCCACATTGCTGAGCAATGTGCCATGTTTTCTAATATTGCTCCATATTGTTGAGCAATGTGCCATAATTTCTGATATTGCTCCACATTGCTGAGCAATGTGCTCACATGTTAAATACTATTCTCTTATTGGTCTGCTATTTTCTATATCTGTTTTTTTTTTATGAGTAACAATGATCTATTAGTAATGTTGGTTGGAACTGTTTCTTCTTTTTTTGTCTTTTCTTTTTCTTTGTTATTCTTTTTCCATTCCTAAGTTTGTGGTAACTTTTGATAGTCATTGTCAGCCCACAAGGTTTGGTTAGTACTCTAGATAAGTTCTTCTTTTTGTTTTCCTTTTCCGTTATTGTTCCAGGATAGTATTGGTGGCAGCTTGTTGTGGTCATTGTCAGCCTATAATACTTGATATGTTTCTTATGTTGGTTTTGGCTTTTTTTCCTCAACATCAATCAGTAGTGTTGATGTGACATTGCTGGGTTTGAAGTGACCACATGTTGCTAGTACTCATGTGTATTGGCCATTTTGATTTATTTGCAGCTCTTGAGTGGTTCAGTCAAGTATTGTGTTGGTTTTGGACAGCCAATTGTTCCCAACTAGAGCTTAATACTGGGTAGCTTCCATAACTAGTACTTTGATTGGTACTATGATGCCATTGACCTCTATTGAGAGGTCATCAATCTTGTTGATTGGAGTTTTGGTTGCTCCATCAGTAGTAATTATGCATGCACTAGCAGCATAATCAACTCAGTGACTTAATTAGTCCATAAGTTGTTGTGTAATAATGCTCTTAGCTGATCCATTGTCTAAGATCAGTTTGATGGCATGACCATCTACTTTTGCATTAGTGTACATAAAAATGATCAGTTTGGTGTTAAGAGTGGCTCTATTGAATAATAGAACTGGTGTGGTTTCCTCAAGTTCAAAAGGAAAAATAGCTGCTAGGGATTTGTCATTGGAGATAATTGCTGGTAGAATATTGCTGGTAAGTGGCTGCTTTTGTTTGGGTTCCTGGTTGTTAGATGAGACATCTTCTGGGGTAACCAGAAGACTTAAATATTGTTGGGCATTTGGGTTTTGGGTGTATCCAGTGCTCAAATTCTATTGTTGAGATTCTGATAATTGGGTCAAGAAACTGGGAATTGGTTGATAGACTACCATTGACAATCTTCAGCTCTGTTGTATTAATCTCGACCTTTGGGTTCTGTTTTGAGGTAAGTTTTGTGGCAGTGTTTGAATTTGTTGGGATTAATAGATTACTTGAGACTGTGGCTAATAGATAGGCTGAGACTGTGGTTGATAGATAGGCTAGGACTACAGTTGATAAATTATGGGTGTTGTTGGTTAATAAATTAATGATTAATAGATTGGCTGTTGTGTCATAGGTAAGTAATTCAGTTGATATTGTTCCAGTGATTGATTACTAATGTAATTCTGTGATTGTAGTCGACAATCAGAGTTCTAATACTGATTAGCTAATCTTAAGTCACTTATTTTTTTTTGGCATTCAAATTGCAAATGTCTTTGTTTACCACAATAATGGCATATATGTATTTTTTGTTGCCATAGTTGATTGGTTAATGATGCTGGACACAACTGATTTTAGGTGCGATTTGAGTTTCCTTGATTGTTGCATTATTGAGGAGGTTGATAAATTGTATAATTGTCAACTAAGTATCCTTCCAATTTCTGATTGATTGAATCACTAAATTGTTTTAGTTTAGAATCCAATTCAGATGATCTATTCATTACTAGATTTATAGCTTGAGCATGATTTGCTTTGAATTCAGCTGATTCAAAGTTTCTGGTATTTGTAACTGCAGCTTAAAGGTCTGTTGAATGCATTGGGCATACACACTGGAGGATGCTACTGCACAGTCCTCTAATGAATTGATTCAGAATCTGTGGTATTGTAAAATAATCAGCTTGAATTGCTTGAATTTGGTGCAAATTCCTGTAGAAATGTCCCAAATAAGTGGTAACTGCTTCAGTTTCTCCCTGTTTAATTGTGGTGAATATGTTGACTAGACAATTAATACTGTTATTATTACTAAAATATCCCAAGAATGCAGTTTTAAATTCCTGGAATGTTTGAGATTTAGTGGCTAAACTTTAATACCATAAGTTAGTGGTATTTTGTAAAAAATAGGGAATCACTTGAAGGGCTCTGTCATTGTTCCATCCATTGGCTGCAATGGCTTTTTCTATATCATTGAGCCATACTTGGGCATCGTTCTCTTTGCCAGTAAATTTTTTTATTTTGGCAATTAGAGCATAGGCCATTGGTTGTTGTTGTGGTTGCTGCTGGATTTGTTGTTGGGGTAGTGGTTGTGACTGTTGTTGCTGTTTGGCAATTGGTGGAGCTGGTGGTAGATTGATCACGATTACTGGAGGTAAGTATTGTTGATTATTAATGTCAGGGTTTCAATCACTCTGGTTTTTCAGGGTTTGATTAACCAGAGTTTTAATTTCTGAATTTTTTAAGATCAGGTTTTGCTTGCTAGTTTCCTGATTACTATCCTCTTCTTCCTCAAAGTCAGTTATTTCCCAAGGACTAACAGTTCTGAAATCTGGTTGTAGTAGTGGTAATCAGATTCTTGATGGCATTGAGAATCATAATTTAAATCCCTCAAAATAATTGCTGTATGTTTCTAGTAATTCTGTTTTCTTTTGTTTGCTTTGGAATGAAATCTTGTTCAACAGTATGGTCATGTTTATGGTGGATGTGTCTGTTGATATTATATTGATAGTGCTTCCAGGTGTATGATGATATGATGGATTAGCAGATGAATTAAATTTTTGTTTCTTTTAAGTGAGTAGTTGGATTTGTTTTGGTGTTCCTGCTGGTGTTTGTAACCTTTCTTTTCTTTTGTTAGCAAAAGTGATAGGAAATCTCTGTTTGGTGTATTTTTCAATTTCCCTGTTTATTTTTGTAATTAAGGGTGCAAATAGATAGTTTTGTAAAAGGATGGTGCTTTAGAGCAATTCACTAAAGAAGTTGTTAAAGGCAGATTCTGGATTTCTTTGGCCTCCTAAATGGTATATGATTCTTTTGTTGATGTAGTAATTGAAAGCTAATTCTGTTGGCCAACTATTATTTGTTAATCCGAGATAAGTGTAATAATGTTGAAATAAGAATTTTGCAAATCCCAAATGGTTTGTTCCTATTTCTTCAGATTCTGCCACTGTTTGAATTGTTGTTGTTGATGCTGGTTTTCTGTAGGATTATATCTTACAGAGAGCACCAAATGTTACAGATGATTATTTGAGGTTTTAAATCAAATAACAAATCCATAACTTGGTACTTAATTAATTGTGTTGTTGGTAATATCTGAAGATATTGTTTATCTGAAGATTTTGTTGTGGAGTTCTTTGTATAATAGACAAAAATTCAATGGTTGTCTTTTTAGTAGTCTCCCAGAATTGCAATTCCATCAAATTTTTTTTTTAACATGATGGCTGGTAATCTTGGCAGAAATGTCTTTTTGGTAAGCTATCCTTAAACTCTCAATTCTTATACCCTCCTTTGGAGTCTTTTACCAAGCTATCCATGATATCAATAACTCAGTGCTTAATCTTCAAGTAATTAGTAAAACAAAAGAGATAACAAAAACAAAAGAAATTTAAAAGAAATAAGCCAAAACAATAAATATTAGTATCCCATCAATAGCCATGATCAAGAGCTATTGTTCCAATAAAATTAAGTATCAATTACTATCAACATAAAGTGTTGATAATAGAGAATAGATTAAGATAGTGAATAATTATTTATTTGTAATGTAGAAAATTGCTTAGATCAATTCTAAATAGAAAGGTCTTTAATTAAAGAATTCTGTCTTTTCTACTTCTAGTACTATCACTATATATACATAATTGAGATTTCTCAATTCCTCAATTTTTCACACCAAGAATTCTGGAATCCTGTAATTCCTTGTACAAGAATTTTGAAATTTCTGGAATTCTGTAATTCCTCTTAAAAGAAATTCTGGAATTCCATATTTATTATGGCTACTTCTGATTGGCTAATTTATATGCTAATATATTCTCTATGTTCTATGTTCTATGAGTAACAATGTCTTTTTTTGTGTAATAAATATGATTAGTATAAATAAATTGGTCCAAGTTATTAGTTGTTTGTTTAATAGCAAAGCTGCTAGTTTGTCTAATATATTGAATAAATTATGGAAATATTGTAGTAAGATGATACTTGGGTGCTTATTAAGTCTACTGAACTTTTGTTTGTCTCTTAAGGAAGTTTTTGTTCTCTAAAAGAAAGCATAAATCTCAATAATCTTCAAACTATATAAGTAAGATGATATCTTAACAAATACATGACTCATTATTTTAATTGAAACAGCTAGAAAAATTTTGTCAATAATTTTGTCAGACCAAATTTTGTTTACTTGTATTAAGTGTAATATGCTTTATGATAACAACTTTTCTGTTTTAAAGAGTATTTTAATTTATTTTTTTATTTTTACTGTTGACTCTGTAATAGAGAATGCTTTGAAAAAAGACTATAAAATTTGGCTGGTTCTTCAAAATATGCATAAAACATATGATTCAATTGGATGGCATTATCTCAAAACTAGTCTAAAGCATATTAAAATATGTAGCAAATTTATAAAATTTTTTGGAAATATACACATAAACAAAATTAACAGAATGATAATTGACTTTGGCTTTTTAGATGGTTATATAATAATAGATGGGCTGAATTAGGATAAGATGTTTTTGCTTCTTTTGTAAAGAATTTTCTATAATCTTTTGTTGTATGAAGTTAAAAAACAAGAACATTTGTATAAGTACAGGATTAATACAAACTTTGTAATAAGAACAGATAGATTAGAGACTAATAGGAATAAATTTTCTTTTTTTGTGACAAGTGTATTTGTCAATAATACAATTTGGATTAAGAATAGTTAGGCTTCAATACAACATATCTTAAACATAGTTAGTGAGTTTTTTGAGTTGAATAATATTTTCATTAATAATAACAAAACTGTGGTAATTTCAATTAATCAAAAGATCAAAGTTGTATTCTTGCAGATTTGTGATCAACTAATCTCTATAGCCAGATATAATAAACATTATAAGTATTTAGAAATCTACTTATCAATGAATAGTTTGTCTAAACTCAGTCTTGTCAAAGCTCAATTGAATGTTAGATTTTTTCTAATTTGGTTCTTAAAAAGACTTTGTAAGATAAACAATTTTTATATCTGGTTTCAGCAGTCTTACAACTCATAGTTAATTATTGTATTTAATTTAGCTTTATTTCTAAGACTGTGTACCAGAAGTAAGATGTTTTGCTGAGGAGAGAACTAAGATTTAAGGCCAATCTGTCTGGTGATTTCCCAACCAAGGCTTTATATTATCCTTTTTTTTATGGTTTAAAATTATTTAAACAGTTATAGACAGAAAGCAAGATCACTTTTTTGGTTGTATTTTCTAATGTATTTGAAATACTTAAATGTTTGTTTAAGTAATACTTTTTGGACTTGCAAATTTTAGGTTGGGCTCTTTTGAATTCTCTGTAATATTTTGTTAGATTAAAAGTTAATTCTGTAAATAACTTTTTAGCAGATGTCATGAAAATTTTTTTGGATAACAAGATCTTTTTGTCTAATAACTTATTTAATGCATTTCATAATGCTAACCAGTTTCTAATGTTCTTGATCTTGAAAAATTCCTTTTATTTTGAGGTGTTTTGTTTGCTAAAGCATTTTGGTGTTGTCTTTGATAATAGATTGTTGGATAAACAAGAGTCAATAATGAGTTGAAGCACTTTTCATTATTGGAAAAAATTAAATTCTAAGGGTTCAATACCATTATGATTTGAAAAAATATTATTTTATATAAATGGAAATCCAGTTGAATCTAGTGAAAGTGGTTGTGTATCTGATTGCTCAAACTTTTTCTGCTTAAGTGACTTCTCAGTTGTTCAAAATAGTTTATATGAATTGTAAACTAATGAATTAAAATATACATAGATGGTTTTCTAAAACAGTTTGGCACAGCAAGAGTTACTAATAGGACAGTGGCTTATTTTTCTGATATTGAAATGAGTGTGAGTGTTAAGGTGTATAAACTTTTTTCATCTATATTAACTGAGTTGCAGACAGTTGTTTTGGCTTTAGAATGTGTTTTATCATTATGTTTGGTAGTAGTGTATATGGACAGTCAAGTCACTTTAAATGCTTATAATTTAGAGCTCACACTTTACCAGCCAGACTTTTAAAACAGATATTAAATAGAAAAGCATTATATAATCAATTTAATAAGATTTAAAGATATTTTTGTTAAGTAGATAAAAGTTAAAAGTTATTTTGAAAACATTGATAATAAAAGAGCTAATATCTTTACATATAAGATAGTCCAATCTGGTTTTGTTTTTCTTATAAGTGTCTGTGAGAGATTTATTATGGCTAATGATAGAATCATATCAAGAAATTCTTATTACTTTGTTTGAGACATTTTTTGATTTGTTTGTTATGTTTATTAGAAAGCTGGTTTTAATACATATATAGTTCAGAAATTATTAATTAGGGACATAGACTAAGATAGTATTGCTGCAGTATAGTATTTGAATTCTTATATGCTGTTGGGTTTTATTAGCAAGATCTCTGCTGTTATTCATACATATTTGATAAAAGCTGTTTATAGAAAACTGCTAATTGTGATTAGAAAAAAACTTTATAACAGAGCTTACTCAGATGTTTTATGCTTAATATGTAATAATATTAAATTGCTGGATTATGTTTTCACTTGTTTGAAAAATACTAATGTACATTCTTATATCTTGAAAAGTTATATAAATTTATGAAAATCATTGGTGGCTGGTTATTTTTTATCTTTTTCTGTAGTATTGCATATACTTTTTTTTAGAATTTTAAATATGAGTCTTTATACAGTTTTGTGTAAAAGTTTTGTGTTTAGAGACTGAGTTAATGACATGGCTTCTGTTTTTAATAATAAAAAGAAAATAGTTAGATTGGTGATAAGTTTTGTGTATAGTTTAGCTAAGAAATATTGAAATAAGTTGTGGTTGCTAAAAGTAAAATTTAGAATGAATATGAAAAAAATAGTCTGGTTGGTGATAATAGTATAGTTTCTGTTGCTTTTGGTAATATGCTGTGTCGTTTTTTTGTTGGTGTTGTTTGTTTACTTGGCATTTATGAATTTTTTGCTGTTAGTTTTAGTTTACATAAAACATGTTCTTTTTTTTTAGGTATAGATAATAGTATAAGTATTTATATAAATATATAGTATTATCTTAATTGGTTTGAGTGACCAGTTACATGTAATAAATACATAAGCTACATTTAGTTAGATTTTTTTGTATATTTCTATATACTATATGATAATTGGACTGCACTCATAAATAAAATTAAAAAAAAGTAATATTAAAAAAACTAAATTGTTTTTTAATAAGTTTATTTTTAATAGTAAAATTTAAATAATATTATAAAAAAATTTAGTAAATTAAATATATTTTTAGTTTTTTTAATTCAACTTAATTTGTATTTTATTTGATTTAAATATTTAATTACATATAAAAAACATATTAATTATTATATTATATTAAATAATAATTAGATTATATTTATTTTATTTTATAAGTATAGTTTAACTATTACTTAAAAACATATAATTATACAAAATTTTATATTAAATATAGTTTATGTTTTTTTTACATGTGACTAATCACTTAAACCAATTAAAACAGCATTATATATTTAATCTATCTATTACAAAAAAGTTATGTAAAAAACCAAAATACATACTAACTAAACAAAAATACAATCCAAAACAAATATACATATTTAATTTAATATTAAAATTATAAATTATTTAAAGAAACCACAAGGATAATAAACCAAGAACAATCAAAACTACAGATTTATTAGATAATAAAAAACTATGTTTCTTATAATGTATTTTTAGTTTAGTGACTAATAACTACATAACAAATTTGTAACTTTCAGCAAAACTTTAGACCAAATTAATAACTAACAAACCATTATTAGATTTAATGCTTAATAAATACATTATATTAACTACTTATTTTTTTATTATAAAGCTTTTAGCTAATAATATATATAAATAATCAAAAAATTTAGTCTTATATAAAGATTAAATTCTTTTATAATTAATAATACAGATACTTAACAAACCAGTTTATTTTCAAATAATATTTGAAATCAGTTTTTTTTTAATACAATTATTGTAGATATATAAAAACATATAGTCAAAGTTTTTATTAACTCATGTTAAATACACAACATATTAGAATAACTTGAATTGTATAATCTTTTTCTCTTGGCTATAGACAAATAATAATGCAGAATTTCTATAAAATAAGACTAAAATATTACAGATACAAAGTTAATAAAGTCAGAATAAATTTAATCATCAAGATACCATATATTAAAAGTTTTATTCATAATACTATTAGCATATTTGGATTTCTAACAAACAAAATTAATAGTTTTAAACAGATATTTAACAAAATATTAGATATTCTTAGAAATAAATCTGTCTTTAATAACAAAAAACAGTATAGTATTTTAACAGGCAATATAAAATTAGACATAATAACAGCATTAACAAAAAATTTATATGCTGTTACTTATAAAAAAAAGATACAAAAAAAAATAAGAAAACAAATTATAAAAATAAATCAATAAAAAATAATATTTAACATATAAACACATTTTCAAAAAATTACAGCATATTTTCAGAAATGTGTATATTTGTAAAAAATAAGCATATTTTTAAAAAATCATAGCATATTGCTTAAAAATAAATACAGTTCTAGAAAGTAATATAAAAAAAAGTAAGAATATATAAGATCTTGTATAACAAGAATTAAGTATATATAACAGTAATATCAGAAGTAAAAAAAAAACTTAGACAAATTTTTAATTAATTAACAAAAAAATATTCATAACATACCCCTTTTTTCAAAAAATAGTTTTCTATATTTGAAATAAAATTATCTAAATATTAAATAAAATTATTATTTTATCATCCAATTTATGTTATTTTTTTTATTAAATTAATATTATTATTTTCTAATTTTATCAACAATTTATGTTAATAATATTTGCTACTTAACTATATTAAATTAATAGTTTTTGATCATGGTTATTAATAGAATACTAACTTTCTATTTTTTTTATTTTATTTTATTTTATTTTATTTTTTTATTGTTTTTTAATTAGTTAAGAAATTAAGCACTAAAATATTAATGTCAAAAATAGCTTGGTAAAAAACCCATAAAACAAGAATGAAAACTTAAGAATAGCTTACTAGAAAAACATAATGGCTTAAATTCCAATTGAATTGAACCAAACTAAACTTTGAGTGTTTTTTAAGTTTGATTTAAATTACAAACTGAACTTGAACCAAACCAATTTTTCAAAGTAGGTTTAGTTTAAGTTTAGTATTAAATTTTTTTGATAAGTTTAAGTTTGGTTTAAGTCTAGTTCAGAGTTTACAAACTGTTTAAGTTTGATAAAATAAAAAAAAATATAACTTATACTATTTGTTTATTAATTATTATTTTGTTTAATTACTATAATTAATTAAAGAAATATATAAAACTATATATGTATAACAACTTTACTCTTCAACTTATCAAAATAAATTTATTGTTAGCATTATCCAATGTTATTGAAGATTTAAAATTTGAAATAATAGAATTTGATAATTTAAATAGTCCAAATATTAATATATTTGGCAAATATAGTTTTCAAAATAAAGTATATAACTATTTTAATAAGTTTGAGTAAACAAAAGAAAAAAAACAGCTAAATATATGATTTTAAAATATGTACATAAACTATTTTCTTATAAAACCATGAATATTACCAAACTCTTATAACATTATTTAAAGACTTTTTACCAAACAATATATGTTACAATAAAAAATATCATAAGAAAAGACAAAATATCCAAAAAAATTGTAACTCAATTGAAAAAATGTTTTAATAATGTTATCAATAGAATTTTAGTTATTAATTAACATAAAATTACTTTATAATTTTTATTGTTAATTAATATATATCATCATTACTCAAATTATCACTTATTATTTAATCAAAATTATCAAAAATTGCTATTTAATTAATAATCTAATTTATATAATAGAAAGTAAAATAATTAAATTATACAATATTCTAAACTATATAATAGTTGAAAATTTGCTAAAATTTACCAAAATTTACCAAAATAATAGATAGTTTACCAAAATAGTTAATAATTCAATGAAATAATTTGTAGTTTGTTAAAATTATAGCAAAAAGAAAATTTCAAGTTTATAGACTAGTATTATAATAAATTGTATAAAAAAAGAGCTTTTTTCTTTAAAAAAATATATCTTATTTTCTTTAGAATTATTTTATTATAGATATTTTCCTTTAGATTATTTTTATTTAGTATAATTCAAAAAATAAAATATCTTTAAAAAACCAATTTTTTTAGTAATTATACTTAAAATTTTCCAAAATTCAACTAAAATTTTGAAATTAATTAGTTATTAATTTCAGTAAACTATTAATAACTCCAGGTCTGGACCAAAAACAATTCTCTTAACAAAATTTCACTTTTTTTATTTTTTTTATTTTTTTTATTTTTTTTATTTTTTTTATTATAATCATTAAAGTAGTTTACAAACAAGATTTTTGTAGAAGAGTTGATTTTTACAGCAAAATAACTACACATTTTTAATGAGCTTTCAAATAAGCAATTCTTAGAAAAGAGTTGACATTTACTACAACATAATTATACAAAGTAACTAATACAGAATTGACTATTCTACTTATAAGCTTAGTAATTTAAATTATAAAAAATAATTTAAAGATAAATTCAGTTATTAGAAATTCAACTGCTTTCAAAAACTGTGAATTAAACAGCAAACAAACATTAACAATATTCAAAAAAAAAACCAAAAATCTTCAATAATATTTGGTATTTTCTCATAAATTAATACTACAACAGTAACTTCAAAGTGGCAACCACATTTAATACAACAACTCTAAAATATTATTAGTCAATTTATACTTACTACAAGCAAAAATTTGATATTTAGAATGGAATTAAAATTTTCAAGAAATTACTATATTAATATATTAAAAACTGTATTAATAATTATCTTTTTGAAAACTATAATATTTCAGAAGTTAAAAACCATTTCTATAAAAATTTATTGTATTATTTTTACTTAAAAACTGAAAACTTTAACAGTAAAATACCTGACACTTACTTTCAAAAACTCAACTTTAACATTATTCAATATTGTAAAAAAATATATATAGTACAGTTCAAATATCTTCTTAACTTTAAATCAGAACCAGAAAATAGCAACAAAAAAAAACAAAAGAAAAAAACATCTTGAATTAGCCATACAACTCACAATACACCAAAAATAACTGCCAAACATCTGCAAACACCAAAACAAAAAACTAGTGTCAAATTACCACTTTCTATTACATTATTTTTACTTTTATTTGCTTAATTACAAATACCAAATTCATTTTTTATTCAGTTTTTAAGACCAAAAAATTTCACTTTATTAAAAAGCCCTACTCTATAACCAAAACCAATATCTACTAGTGCCAATCTTTTTAACTATTTAGCCAAAAACCAAAGTAATTATTCTAAATACTTAAGTAACAAAAAAACATTTCTGAAGTCACCAAAGAAAAAAACACCAAAAATGAAAATACCAAAAACATGATAACCACCTACATTGCAAAAATTACTGAATTTACTGGAAAAAATACTGACACCAGCTCACAAAAATAACTTGGCAAAGTTCAAAAAACAAGAGATGTAAATAGATAGAATATAGCAAAAATATTAAAAGCAATTCTATATTTTTTACAAGAAATAACAGATAAATAATTTAAAAACTTGGCCAAATTTTTCAAAAGCTGACAAGCATTTAAAAATGCTTTTCTGGAACAATTCACTAACAACAACACTTTTATTACCCTTTAAAACAAGAACTTTTTGAATTTGTTATGATTTATTTTAGAAAATTCAACAAATTTTTTTGACAAATTTGATAATTAGAAACCAATAAGTATTATTTTAATGCTCAAATCTTGGACCAATTCATAACCAGATTAAAAAATAAATTAATCAAAAAAGTTTGTTTTTATGCTTTAGCAAACTTAGTTATAGTCATTTAACATACAAAAAACTATAAAATGGCTATAAAAAAAGCTAATTACATTAAACTTGTGAATTTTACAATTAAAAAAACCAGCTTAGCAGCTAAAAAAAAATTAATCAATTAACAAAAAAAGTCAAAAACTATTTTATCAACCAATTAACAACAACAACAGCAACAACAAAAATATTAACTCTTATAATAATAAAATTCAAGCAACTTCTTATTATTAAACAGCCAAAACCAAAGCTGTTATTATTGTAAAATTTTAGGACATTAAAAATAAAATTGCAAAAAATGCAAAGAGACTAATAACAAAAGAATAATTAATGTTATTTTTAACCTTAGCAATTATATAACCAACTTCTGTTACCAACTTATTACTTATCAAAATCTCAATATTAAAACAACTCTTATTAATCTACCTTACAACTTATTTAACAACAATATTTATAATCCCCTGTTTAGCAATATTAAGTATCTGTCTAAAAATTGGTTTAACAAAACCAATTTGTAACAAACAATAATAGATTTAATTCCAACAACCAATTAATTTTTCAAAATCCAATTCAACAAAGATTTACACATTACTATACTTAATTTAGCTATTTTATAATACCAGAAGAATCGAATTTTTAGCAAACTGCACTTTTTAAAAGTAAAAATATAGTCTCAAAACAAACTCCTTTCAGTAATACAATTTTACTAACTAAAATTGCCCAAAATACCAACCTCTTAAAAATATTTTCATTTAAATTTGAAGCAAATGAATTATTATCTTTATTTAACAATACAATTATTACAGAACAAAAAGCAATTACAGCTATATATACAAAAACTGAAGTTAAAAAAAACCAATTCAATTAATTTTAAACAGTAAATTTATTAAAAGCATTATTATTTATCAGTTAATATAACAGCTGTAATAAAATGTTAACAAATTTGCTTAAACAGTCATTATTATAACAGATAATATGAAAAAAACTTCAATAGGAAAAATTAACAACTTTCTATTTATTATTGATAGAATTACCATTCTAATTAAAGTTCTTATTATAAATGCATCTTAATATTAAGCTCTTGTCAAAAAAAATAGAACAAAAAATTTTTAAAGAAACCAATAATTAGAACAAAATTCATTATTTCAAATCAGAATTATGAAAACAGCCACCATATATTTCACTCAAATACAAAAATTACAACAAAAAACTTTTATTAATAAAAGCTTATATATTACCAAAAAAAAAAATATGAGATATGTATTTGTTATTACTACAAAGTTTGCTACTGGGAACAATTTGAATACTCTAAATGAAGTGGAAAATAAAACAACACTTTTTGTTTTACTTGTAAAAAACTATTATTTAAAGAATACAACTGAATCAATATTGCAATAAAAAGAAAAGTATGCAATTAAACCTGCCAATATGTTTTTTAAATATCAAAAAAAGTCTACAAAGGAACTTTCTTTAATGCAATATACAATAGTATTCTTAAAAAACTTTATAATTATTTACATAATGCTGAAATGATCTATAATCTTGTGATAATCTTAATTAATAAAGCCACTTAAAAAAATGTTTATTAAATAAAAGAAGCAAAATATATTAAATACATTATAAAATTAGCTAAATTTAACTATAAAGATAAAATAGAAACATATTACTAAATCACAAGTCACACATATCTGACCAAAAAAGTTTAAATTTAATAATTAAAGCAAATAAATATTCAATTATGTAAAGAATGCATTATGTTTTATAATAACCAATAGTATTCAAAATGCTATGTTCTTAGTATTTTTTTGTTCAATAAAAATAACCAGAAGTAAATCAAATTTGAAAAACTCAAACCAAAAAAAAAACTGCCAACCATATTGATTTATCTGTTTGAAAATCAACCAGTCTTACAACTTAAATATTTTGACAATAATGGTCAAAGAATCAAATCAAAAAAAGCACACGAAATTAATACTGAATATAATTTACAATATTTAGACAAAAATATTTTGGTTAAAAAACCAAAGTCTCTAATAAAAATCAGTTTTTAAAATACTATCAAGAGCAATAATTCAAATTGCTTTCTGATTATTATTGACAAGCAAAAAAATCAATGTTAGAGAAAAAATTATAGATGCAGGATACATTAGAAATATCACTATCATGTTACAAAATAAAACCAAAAAACTATTCAAAATTAAGTATGCTGAAAAAATTGCCTAAGCAATTTACTTATCTTTAATTAATATTTCGAGTTTACAATCAGTTAATCAAAAAAAACAATTAGACAAAAGTAACAAAAAAACCTAAGGCTATAATTCAACTAGACAATTCACAGTTTTAGTAAATATAGCTTTTAAAACACAGAATAAATCTTACCAAATTCTCTGACTTTTACAACCAATTATTATCTTATTTTTTAGAAAATATCACGAAATTTACATTTGTTCAAAACCCACTACTACTTAACAAATTTTTAAGTTAAATAAACAAATTTGTTTAAAACATGAAATTTTAATTTCAAATATGTATATTTCAAAAAAAATAAAGAAATTCCAGATTATTTTTTATAATTTCAACAAACACTTCATCATTTTATTAAATAAATTAGAAATTAAAATTATATATAGCAATATTTTTTAGAATAAAACTTTCAGATTGTTTTTAATTTTATTAAAATTATGAGACATATACTATTTTCAAATCCAAATATTATTTTTAATATTGAAAACTATCATATCATTAAAGAAAAACTTTTTTAAATCAACATCTCTTGAAACTCCAACAACAAAAACAATTAAAACAGTTAATTATTGCTAAAGACAACAATAATCTTGAAAAAACTAATATTGTGCAACATTAAATTTACATAAAAGATGCTTTACCAAAATGCTAACAAATCTATTAAATCTTATCTGCCAGCTATTAATTCATTAAAAAAAAAGTTCAATAAATGTTCAACAATAAATTTATTTAATCATTAAGAAGTTTATAAGCCTTATCAGTGGTTTTTATCAAAAAAAATAAAAAAATCAGATTTTGTGTAAACTATTATTAACTAAATAATGTTATAATAAAAAATGCCTGCCTACTACTAAGAATTAATAATATGCTGAATGTTTTAGAAAAAGCCAAATTTTTTTCAACTTTAGACTTGGAAAGCAGATACTAGTAAGTTGAAATAAATCTAAAAAACTGCCTTAAAATAGCATTTACCATACAAGAAAAAAACTAAAAATTTAATATTATGCTTTTTAAATTCTATAATATACTAGCAACATTTTAGTAACTAATAAATATTGTCTATAAAAAACTTCTATGACAATTAGTAGTTGTCTATCTTAACAATACTAATATCTATACTTTAACTTTTGAAGTTTATCTAATCTACTTGTAAAAAGTATTTTAATAATTACAGAAAGCAGGATTAAAGCTAAACATCAAGAAATATTACTTTAAAAAAACAAATCTAATTTTCTTAAAATATATTTTTAATAAAAAGAGAGTTTAACCAAATCCAAAAACAATTAATGTTGTCAAAAATTTTAAAATTCTCTGAAATATTACAGAATTAAAAAGATTTATTAGATTAACTTCTTATTATTAAAAATTCATCAAAGAATTTTTTGAAATTGCCAACTACTTAATTATTTAACCAACAAGGATATAAAATATTAATGAACACAAACTTAACAACAAGTATTTAATACTTTTAAAAAAAAACTCATTATAATCTCAATTTTTACCTACTTAAATTTTAGTAAAAGATTTCAGTTAGCCACTAATGCTTCACATATAGTTTTTGGCACTATCTTATCATAATTAAATAACAATAACAATAAGTAAGTAATCACATATGCCAGTAGAACATTCAAGTCAACAGAATTCAAATATGGCTCAACTGAATTAAAAGCAACAGTCATTATTTGAACTTTCAAACACTTTCAGTAATACTTCAAAAATGAACACCAATTTGATATTATTACTAATAATATCAGTCTAAATAGTTTAACAAGAAAAGTTTTGAACTTAATTTAAAACAATCTTAATAGACTAATTTTTTAGCCAATTATAAATACATTGTGCACCACAAACTAGAAAAATTATACACAAATGTTAATAGTTTTTTCAGAATAAGACAAGATTAAAACTTATATCAACAACTTAACAATTCAACAAACAAATTAGTAACAAAACAATAAATTTTGAAAATTATAACAATATCAAAAACTATTTAAAAACTCTCAACATACCAGAAAATTGGTTTTTAATTAAAAATACTAATTACAAAACCAAGCAAAACATGTCTTTATTCACCACAACAAAATCTATAACTGAAATTGCAAAAACCCAACAAATTTACTCAGATTAATTCAACAAAATAAAAAAAAACAATCCTATACAATATTTATACAGACTTTTTATTAGCATATTTAAGAAAAAATAGTACAATCTAAAAACACTTGAACATTATTTTTGGCCACACATATATTAAAACATTTGACAATATATAGAATTATGTAATAATTTCAAAAAAAAGAAGAAACTCATTTTATTAAATCTTTAAATCTAATCAAAATTAAACAATCTTTTAACAAAATAAGAATCAATTTAGTCGAACTACTACTTATCACAACCCAAAGAAACTATTATATTGCAATTGTAATAAATTATCTTATCAAATAACCTAAAATTAAAGCCATCTAAAGAGCAGACACAAAATCAGTAGCAAATTTTATTTACAAAGACATTATTTGTAAACATAGATGTTCAATTAAACTCTTATCTAATCAAAAAACACACTTTGTAAACAACTTGATATAAGATATTTGTAAACAATTTAATGTTAAAAAACTCTTATTATTACCTTATCACCTCTAAACAAATAGATTAATAAAATAGTTTAATTAAATATTGTGTAAATTATTAGCCAAAGTTTTAACTAATTTTGAACAGAAATGAGATATTTTTATTTTATTAGTGTTATTAATATATAGAATACTAAAACAAAATACTACAAATACACATTTTTTAATTTGACTTATGGAAAAATAAATATTACCAATTAATTTCATCATAAAAACATACATTATGCAACCAATTAATAAAAAAAACTTTCAAGAAACATTTCAATAAAAAGCCTATATCTTGCTTAATACTTTGGAAGAAAAAAAACAAATAGCAACTACTTATATTAAACATTTTTAAGCTCAATAAAAAAAATGGCATGACAATAAATTGCCATTAATTAACAATAAATTCAAAAATTAGAAACAAAGTTCTTCTATACAGAACTAAGGCTAAAAAACAATGGAGTGAAAGATTCAAGCATAAATAAAATAGACTATTTTATATTTACAAAATCTTAAACAATAGATTATACAAGTTAAAACTTAATAACAAAATTCTAGCCAAAGTTATATATAAAAATTGATTAAAAAACTATTATTTTAGAAACAATCCTGAATTATTAATTCCACAAATTAGTACACATTCTTTTTTAATTAATTTTAAAGATATTTTTTAAAATTTAAAACCAATAGTTGTAATAAAACAACAACTAAACTTGAATATTTAATTTATTTTATTAGTATTTTTTTTATTTTATTAGTATTTTTTTTAAAATAATACAGAAACATTAAGCAAAAATAGTAAAATAACTACCAGAAAATATCTAAAACCAAAAATATATAAAATTTTTATACCAAAAATAATTTCTTTTTTATTTTTCAAAATTTATTTAATTTTAATTTAACTTTATAATACTTATTTCCTAAAACATTCAACAAATATTTCAAAAATTAATTTTAGCTTTAAAAATACTTTTAGACTTATTAATAACAATTAATAGAAGTCAAATCAATTATATTTAAAAAAAAACTACAGCTTTAGTAGTAAATAATTTCTAAAGATATTACTTGTATAGAAAAAACACAAAAAATTATTTTAAAAATCAATTACCAGAATTTTTGAAGCAAGTTTTAAAAAAAAACTTATTATTTACATTTTTTAACATTTTTTTAAATGCCATAATACAATAAAACTTTAAATATGTTTTAATGAAAACAGTAAATATAACTTTAGTTATTAATATTTTCAAATTGAAAAAACATTACACCAATAAAAACTAAAACTTAAAACAACTAATCTTACTTTCAAAGCAATACAGAAACAAATTCACAACAAATTCAAAACAGTAACTGAATTAACAAACACTTATTACAAATTTAGAGTAGTTTATAAACTTTATAACCTATTTAATATTTTTGAAAATGTCTTATAGAATTCAATATTCTAACCAATAAAGATTCAATACATTAGCAAACTCACAAAACTGAAATTTCAACAATTTTCAGACCAAATTACTTTAATTATTTTGAACTACTATTTTAATATTACAAATAATGCTTGAACTTTAACAGAACTTAATCTTAAGAAGAAAATTATGTTATCAATGGAATTTTAATTATTAATTAGCATAAAATTATTTTATAATTCTTATCATTAATTAGCATATATTATTATTATTCAAATTATCACTTATTATTTAATTAAAAATTATCAAAGATTGTTATTTAATTAATAATTTAATTTGTATAATAGAAAATAAAATAATCAAATTACACAATATTTGAACTATGTAACAATTAAGAATTTACCAAAATTTGTAGAAATTTGCCAAAATAATAGATAGTTTACCAAAATAATTAATAGTTTGATAAAATAATTTGTAGTTTGTTAAAATATATTTTTAGTTTGTTAAAATCATAGCAAAAAAAAAAGTTTAAGTTCATAAATTAGTATTACAACAAGTTGTATAAAAAAAAGGCTTTTTTCTTTGAGAAAATGTATTTTATTTTCTTTAAAATTATTTTATTATAAATATTTTTTTCTAAATTTATTCTCATTTAGTACAATTCAAAAAATAAAATATTCTTAAAAAATCAATTTCTTTAATAATTACACTTGATATTTTCCAAAATTCAACTAATATTTTGAAATTAATTAGCTACCAATTTCAATAAACTATTAGTAATTCTAGGTCTGAACTCGAAACAATTCTCTTAACAAAATCTCACTTTTTTTATATTTCTTTTATTTTCTTTTATTTTTCTTATTATAATTATTAAAATAATCTATAGATAAGATTCATGTAGAAGAGTTGACTTTTACAGCAAAATAACTACACATTTTTAGTAAGCTTCTAGATAAACAATTTTTGAAAAAAAGTTAACATTTATTACAATGTAATTATACAAAGTAACTGGTACAGAATTGGTTATTTTATTTATAAGTCTAGCAATTCAAATTATAAAAAATAATTTGAAAATAAATTTAGTTATTAAAAATTCAATTATTTTCAGAAAATGTAAATCAAACAGCAAACAGACATTAATAACATTTATGAAAAAAGACCAAAAATCTCTAATAATAAGAGATAAAATTGCTATTTTTTTTGATTTTTGGCCAATTTAACTAGAAAACTGCTCTAATCTTCTGTAGTAACTGCTATTAATGTTGATAATAAAAATTTTATAACATTATTACTATTTGGTTTATTAACTATCAGTAATTACTTTTTATAATAGAAAACCTTAAATTAATTAAAATATTCTAATATTTGAATCCTATTTTTACACTTGTTTGTATTGATGCAATTAAAAATAGAATCATGAAACTCTATGTTTTGAGTAGACAAAAATTAAGAGTAAGTATTATTTATATTATAAAATATCTTTTTTCTTTTATTTATACTTATAATATAATAAACATACTTAAGTACTATTAAGTCCAAAATTTTTTTTACATTAAATTTTTGAATATCTTTTAATAACAAAGTCTTTGTTTTTATTATCATTTATTATATTAATAACAATTGAGACTTTTAACAAACAATAATTGATTTTGGACTAATGAGTAAATAACATGATAAAATAAACATTGTAACCAGATTTTTTAAAGTATTAAAAGATTATAGAATTATATTAAAAATACATACATATATTTTTGTATGAATTTGGATTAATCAATAACCAATAATAAGATTGGCATATTACATAGTATATTAGTATTATTTGTAACTTAGAGTTATCATAGTGCTCATATTATTAAAAATTACATTTTCTTAATATTGGCTTAAATTGGTTTTTATTATTGAATTTTTGGTATTAGTATTATCTAAAATTTAGAGTTATCACAATGCTCATATTATCAAAAATTACATTTTTTTAATATTGGCTTAAGTTGGTTTTTATTATTGTTTCAGAGCTGAATTTTAGCATTAATATTATCTGAAGCTTAAAGTTACTATAGTGTCCATATTATCAAAAATTATATTTTTTTAATATTAGTTTAAGTTGGTTTTTATTATTGTTATAGAGCTAAATTTTCAGCATTAATATTATTTGAGGCTTAAAATTATTATAATGTCTATATTATTAAAAACTGCATTTTTTTAATATTAGCTTAAATAGTTTTTATTATTGTTTTGAGCTGAATTTTTAGCCAAAAAAGTTAAAAAAAAAGTTTAAGAAAGAGTTATATTTATCTTTTTTTTATATGAATTTACCATTAATTTTATTAGTTATAACTTAATTTTTTTTTAAAAGCTTCTTGTTATTACTTTTAATAAGTTGCAAATAATAATACTTTTATAAAAAAGTTAACAAAAAAATTAAAAAAAAAAACATTCAATAAAACTCAAAATATTTTTGATTTTAATGCTTTAATCATATTTTAAGCTTTTTAAATACATTTGTAATATATATTAAATTAAATACTATAAACCTATTTTGAATTGTCCCACCCAGTAGAATTTTACTTATAACATAGTCAAAAATAGGTTATTTCTTAAATCAATAAGTTATTTATTTCTGATTTTATATATTTTAAATACAAAAATTTCAACTATATATTTATAGGCATTAAATACTCTTACTAATACTTATATTAAATTTTATTAATATGCTATTTTACACAATTAGTAAGTTGTTTTTGATAAAATTGCTAAATTTTTTGAACTATTTAAGAATATTATAATCAAAATATTAGCCAGTTTAAATAATACTGCCTTTTCAATTATTTTTTTCTTTAATATTATTTTTAATTATATTAAAGACATGATTAATGATAATAAATCTAATAAAGTATTATATTTTTGATTGTATTTATTTAGTTATTTATTTAATACATTTAATATTAGATCTATTATTTATTACAGTGGCTAGAACAACAAAAAAAAAGTTAGTTAAATATTATTTTAAAACAAATACAACTGTAATGCACTGTATTGTATTAAATTCAAGAAAAAAATTTCATTATTTTACAAAGAAGGAATTTTTGGATGACAATATTAATAAAATAAAAGAATTGTAAATTATTAATTTATTTAAATAGTTTTATTTTCCAATTTTTATATAATAAATAAATCTTTAGAATGTATACTCTCTTTAAAACAGAGTATACACTAAACATTATATTAATATTAAATAACAGTTTTTTGTTAAATGACAATTTTAATAATATTATAGTATTAAATATATTAAAAAAAAAACTTCTTTCTCTCTTTCATCCAAAAAACTCTAAAGAGTGCTTTTCTGAAAAAAAAGTTTTTTATTTTATTTTTCTTGTTAGTTATTTCAACATTTTTTTACCTAATAACCCGTTTGTAATAAGCTTAAAGGCTGCCTCTGGTAGCAATATAACAAAAAAAAAGACATTCAAAGATGTTCTTTATGGTCCAACTAGGGGTTTTTTTTCTCAGAAAAAAAAGGTTGTTCTTAGAAATGTTAAGCATTCTGGTAATAAAAAAGATGTATCTCTGGTCAAGTCAGAATTTGATAATAGTATTTATTCTAATGTAGACAGCTTGTCTGGTGATAATGAAGATGTTAACATGGCCAGCATTAGTAGTGAACCTCTTTTGGGTTTAGCTGCTACTACTCTTAAAACAAAGCAGTTCAATACTAGTGTTGATTTTGGTTTTTCTCTTAGTTCTCCCAACTTTTTTATAAATGATGGTAAAGTTATTCTTCTCCTTCATGTTAATTTTTCTCTGGAAAAGAAGTGGATTGACCCCAAAATTACTAAAGTACAAGTGAATGTATCTGTTAAGAAGCCATTTGCATTGGACATTAATCTCTTGGCTGTGGAAAAAAAATCAGCAACAGTAAAAACTCAACTCATCAGAAAAATTTTTCAACAAACAATGGTTTTGGGGAGGCCACTACCCTCTCAAAGTTTGAAGGGATCATCAGATCTATATTTATCTCAGAGAAGAGCATGGAAAAGGCCACATTATTGACCAAGAAGAAAGGGATTGCCATAAACAGTGATCTTAAAAAACAAGAAATCTGTTCAGATCAGACTGTGATAATTAAGAAAATTTCCATGAACACACCAAAGGAAATGATCATTGCTGCAGTGTTTGTATTTGAAAAAATCAAGTCAATCAAGATTCAGCTGATTGGAATATGACAGAAGACTGTGGTGAAATTTGCCAAATTAGGACAGACAGAGCAACTGACATCAAGATGGTCATTCCTTATTGGAAAGAACTCAGTGTGTGTGACTATGGCCATGGAAAATCAGGATACTTGGATGTCTAGGGATTGCTTTAGAGTGCTTTTGTTTACTTTGCTGATGAGAACAATTGCATATAATCTTGATACTCTTTTAAAAGGGGCTGGTAAAAAAACTTGTGTAATCAATTGTTCACTAGAGATTGACAATCAGACTCACTGCACTATCATTGGTTTTGAATCTGAAAATAAGTTTGAATCTGCATTTCACACTAAGCCAATTTTTGGTGATATGAGACTTTCTTGGACTAGATTGGACTTGGTTTAGTGTGAAAGATGTGGAAAGTTTGAACACTCAGCTTTGGAATGTAATGCTTCTGACACTCTGGTGTCTGCTTCTTTTAAAAAAAACTTTAAAAAGAATGCTTTTGATGTGAATTGTCTTCAGTTGGCCAGATTATATGCCAAGAAAAATGTTTCTATTTCTTGCTCTGCTGCTTTTAGTGGTAGATCATGGACTTAAGTAGTCTTTTCTGCATCTTTTTCTGGTGGTTTTCAATTTGATTCTGGTTCTGGTTTTTTTTCTTCTAGTGCTTTGGGTTTGGGTGGTGGTTCTTTTCTTGTCTTGACCAATGATTTATTTTCGAATACTCATTTGGCTTCTTTGGAATGTTTCTTAGAGCTCTTAAGTGATCAGGTTTCTGGCATTGTGTGCAAACTCAGCAACATAAAATTGGTGCTTTTGGCCCTTTCTCTTTCTTCTGGTTATTTGGTTGCTCTGATAAACATCAATTTGGATTTGAATTCGGATATAGTTTTGAATAGTTCTGTGGTAATGTCTGTACCTTCCTTTGTTGTTTTGGCTCTGGGTCTTAGTAGCTCAAAAATTTTAATGACTAAAGTGGACTGTTTAGAGCCCAAGTTGGTGGCTCTTAAAGCCTTGATTGGTTCAGTTTTGGCAAAGTTAGATTATTTGTGTGCTGGCTCAAGTTCTTAAATGTTTTCTGCTTCCCAATGAGTGGTTTGGTTTAGAAAATTACTACTTGCAATGTTAGAGGAATGAACAATTCTGCAAAACAGAATAATATTATTTATTAGCACAGAGACATGGACAATTTAGTTTCTATTTTTACAAAATCAAAGTTAAAAGGAAAGGTTTGCTCCTAAATTGTCAACAAATTTGGTGGTGTGTAGGTGTTTACTTCTGGTTTGGAATCTGGTTATCTAGGTGCTAATGTTGTGGTCATCATAAACTCTTCTTTGGCAAAATATATATACAAAATTTCAGAGGTGCCTGGTCAGCTTTTGTCTATCAAGTTGTTTTTCAAGAATAAACTTTCAGTGTCAATTTTGGGACTTTACACTGGTGCTTCTTTAGCAGTTTGGTTTTCTTAAACTGGTAATGTCAACTTTCTTATTGCAAAGACTATCAATGAATCTTTTTTTGTCATTCTCAGTGGTGATTTTAATAAAAATGGTTCCTATAAGTATGCAGTTTCAAAAGATGCTTTGATTTAGGACTAGTTAATTCCTTGGTTGGTAGCTCAACTGTAAAGGAGCCTACTTGGGCAAATTCTAAAGGTGTCATGAAAATGATTGATTATGTGTTTGTTTTCTCGAATTTGGTTAATGCAATAGTACATCATGATGTTTTGGAAGTCAATGAGCATTTTAATACAGATTACCAATCCATTTTTGTGTCTGTGGATTTGGGTGGACTTTTAAATACACAGTTGAACTCTCTTTACAAGCAAGTGAATAGAGATTGATAGAAGTTTGAGTTTAAGAGTGCCAATAAGACTAAATAGAATGATTTTAAAGATACCACATTGGCCAATGTAGTAATATTCTTAGATAAGTTTGCCATTTTTATGAAGTTCTCAGATTTGGGTGCAATGTAAGATATTGTTTACAAAATAGTGGTTCTTTCAGCTAATGAGGTGTTCAAGTAGAAATGGTTCAAGAGCTTTAATGATGTCTTCACCAAGAAATTTTTAAGATTTCACAAGTTTGAGTTTTTGGTTTCTAGAATTGTTAAGGCCTTATGTGAAAAGAGTATTGTGAATTTTGATTTTCTTATAAGATGCTGGATTTTTTTAGACAATATTAGAGCTTCAGTCATTTAGAATGTAGTGGACTTTGGTGCTGGCTCTGATCATATCTGTTCTGCTCTCTTTGGTGCTAAAAAATCTTATCACACTGCCAAGCTTACTGAATCTCTAAAGGCTAAGAAGGCAAACATCAAGTCTGCTATTGAGCCATGACCATATTTTGCTTTTGGGATAGGAGGATAGAAAGCTTTGAAGTTAATAAAAGTTATATAATTAAAAGTGTATTAGAGTGTTCGTTTTGCAAAATAGTAGATCATCTGGTAGTTAATGATGAACTGATCTTGGAACCTGATTTGGTTAAGTCTAAGATGGATGTGATCATAGAGGATCAGACTAAAAAGCATAGAGTGGTAGATAATATTTCTGGTAACTGGTATTATTAATATCAACCTTTAGAGTATGTTTTTGATAAGGCTTTTTCTGATGTCATGTATTTAATTGAATTTGATGAATTGTTTGGGATGGTTTCTAATCTGTCTGATGGCAAAGTTGCTGGTTTCTTGGATGTATTGAATAAGCTTTGAAAGCATTGCAATAAGACAGTCTTGGATATGCTTTTGGCACTTTTGAATTCTTGTTTGTCTGGTAAATTGGTGTCCAGCTTTTGGAAAGAAGCTTGGATCTCAATAATTCCCAAACCATATAAGTGGGAGAGTGTTCTGAAAAATACCCATTCTATTGCTTTAATCAAGATGACTCATAAAATTCTTTTCAAGATTTTTTCTGACAGAATTTTTTTGGCATGCAGCACTTTTAATGTTCTTTGTAAGGACAATTTTTTGGTCTTGAAGAGTACAATAACTCAGTCTCCCATTTTTGCAATTGGTTTAGTTATTGAGGATGCTTTGAAAAAAGACTGGAAGCTTTGGCTAGTTTTGCAAGACATGTGGAAAGCATATAATTCAGTTAGCTGGGAGCATTTTGAGAAGAATTTGGTCAGAATTAAAATATACAGCAAGTTCATTCAATTTTTTGGTAATATTTATAGAGATTGCACCAACCAAGTTATGACAAATTTTGGTTTGATGGGTGGTTATTGTGTGCACAATAGTCTGGAGCAGAAAAAAATATTTTTTTCTCTTCTGTAGTGCATATTTTATGATCCTTTATTGTGTAAAGTCAAGTGCCAAGAGAGCATGTGTGGGTATAAGTTGATTTCTCATTTTATTTCCAGAAGTGGTTATGCTGAATTTTAGGCTAGACTTTTTTCCTTTTTTGCTGCTGGTGCTTTTATCGATGATACAATTTGGGTTGGTAGCAGTCAGAGTACTATTCAACATATTCTCAATGTTGCTGGTAAATTTTTTCAGATCAATGACATTTTAATCAATAATAACAAAATGGTGGCCATTTCTATTAATAACAGGGTTAGCAATTCTTCTCTTTTTATTAGTGGCTTACCAATCTCTATTGCCAAAAAGGGTGAATTTCATTGGTATTTGGGTATTTTTCTTTCAATTAAAGATCTCTTAAAGCCTAGTTTGGCCAAAGCAAATTCAGACATTTGTTTTTTTACCAATTTGGTTCTAAGAAAGGCTATCTTAGATATGCAGTTCTTGTATTTGGTGTTAGCAGTTCTTCATCTTATAGTCAACTATAGAACACAGTTTAGCTTTATTCCTGTTGGTGTGTGCAACAAGTAAGATGCTCTAATTCATAAGAACTTAAAACTTAAATCTGGTTTACTACTCAATTTTTTTAGTGATACAATTCACTATCTTTTCTTTTATGGTTTGAAATCTTTTTTACAAGTTCAGTCTAAGAGTAAGATTGTTTTTCTTATTAGTTTTGTAAACTCTGGTGGTGTCTTGGGTCGCTTGTTTTTCCACAGGTCTTATAACTTACAGGTTCTGTGTTGGTGCTCTGTTTATTCATTGAGTTTTTCTGTCTGTATTCATGTCAGTACTTCTAATAACTTTTTGGCAGGCATAGTTCATATTCTCTTTAATTGCAATTTGTCTCTGGGTGGCTCTTTGACCAGTTCCTTTTGGTGTTGTGGTGGGATTCCCATGTCTGCTGTTCTGGACAAGACAAAATTTCTCAAGTTTTTTCCTTTTCTTCATTAGTATGGCATAGCTTATATGAATCAACTTCGTAATAGTTATGGTGCTGTTTTTAATTGGTGTACTTTCAGACAGTGAAAAAAACTGGATCTCCATGGTTCTGTTCTCAAGTGGTTTAAGATTTTTGCAACATTTTTAAATAGTATGGCTTTCTCTTCTGCTTGTCTCTTGGTTTCAAGTGGAATTGGTTTTTTGAACATTTTTAACTCTGGTAATTTTGCATCTGTTTGTAACCATCTCTCTTGGATTGGTTCTGATAGTTTATCTGTATATACAGATGGGTCTCTAAAAGATTTGGACACAGTTGGCTGTAAAGCTGGTGCTGCCACTTTTTTCAAGGACATTAATTTGAGTTTGGGCATAGGTGTATTGGGTATAATGTCATCAACTATGGCAGAATTACAAGCTATTGTGTTGGCTCTGGAGTGTGTTCTTTTATCTAGCTCTGTTTACTTGTTCTCGGATAGTTAATCTGCTTTGGATGCTTGTAAGTCAGAATTGGGTCTGGTGTATCTTAACTTTCGCAATCAGTATTGGGTTGAGCATTAGCATATTGTTAATGTCATTCATAGTAAACATTTAAAAGTTAGTTGGCATAAGGTAAAGAGTCACTTTGGCATTTTAGAGAATAAGCATGCTAATGTGATTGCTAGTGCTGCCTTTCTTTCTGGTTGGCATCTTCTTTTTCGCTTGGATGAACACTTTATAATGACTGATGGTATTGTTATTTCTGGCAATTCTAGACATTTTTTTTATGATGTTTATTGTTCTATTTGTTGTGTATGTTGGGAGTTTGGTTCTGATTTCAAGTTTTTAACAGGTAATTTGCTTTATGAAGTCAATTGGCTCCATTTGTTGCTGATATGGCATCCTGATTTGCACATGGCTGCTGGTTTTATTAGCAGGCCCTCAGTTAGTGTACACACTTATTTTATAAAAGCCTTGTATTATTGACTGCTTGTTGTTATTTGAAAGCACCTTTATAACAAATATTATCCTAGTGTGTTGTGTTTGTATTATGGTAATGTGAAGGTGTTCGATCATGTGTTTTTTTGTAAAGTCAAAGATTTTACTAGACATCAAATATTGGACTTCTATATGACTTCATGGAAGGCTTTTTCTGGTTTCTCTCACTTCTTTTCAAATGTGCTGCAGCTGTTGTTATTTTGTGTTTTTAATTCTTCTATATCCATGGCTCTTTATAAGGGTTTTGTTTTTGATAGTTGGTTTTGTAAGGCTGTTTCCATTTTCCACAATTCTAAGGTTGTCAGTTTAGAGGTTGTCAAATTTGTGTACTCTTTTGGTTTCACCTTTAGGAATAATATTTGGGTGGTTTGTGCTAAATATTGTGTCTATATGAAAAAGGCTGAATTGATTTTGTTGGATGATTTGGCTCTTGTGTCAATTTTTGGTTTGGCATAGGGGTTTTTTGCTGGTGTGATCAAATTGCTTGACATCACCAAAGCTTTTGGAGTTTGTTTTGGGTTTCACAAATCTTGTTTATTTTTCTTAGATATAAGTAATTCGGTTTTAGTTTATATAGCTGTATAGTGTTGTTTTGATTGGCCCAAGTGGCTGGTTACATGTAAAAAGTGCATAATTTATGCCTAGTTTAAATCATTTCTTTGATGTATAGCACTAGGTAGTGTTTGGACTTCACTCATCAAATAATAATAATAAAAAATAATATTAGTTATATAACTTATATTAGAGACAAACTTTAATGATAATAAAGAAGAAAAATTTAACAAAATTAATTATTATATTTCTAAAAAAATGGCCAATAAAAAAATAGATGTAATAACATGATGAAAGATATATTACAAAAAATATTTATTTAAATTAATATTTTATTAATAATTTAATATTTAAATACATCAAACACAATTTTCTTATTTTGTATATATGACTTATAATTATTTGGCAATTTAAAAATTATTTGTTGCTTTTGAATGCATCTTTTTTACAGATAAAAATATAATTACAAATATGAAGTCTTATTTAGTGTTTAAAACTATAAAAGCAGTACAGTGTCTTTAATCATAAATACAGAAATCATTAAAAGAAAAATTAAAAAATAAAATAAAATAATATAATGTTTTTAATAGTTAAACCTGAACATATTCATGCACTTTAAACTAAACTTAAACCAGACTTGTTGTATGTATTCAGGTTTGGTTTAAGTTTAATAATTTTAAGTCTGGTTTTAGTTCAAATTAAAAATTTTACCAAATCTTCTGTTTAAGTTTGGTTTAGTTTAGTGGTTTGATTGAACTTAAACTAAACTAGAAAAGTTAACTTTTACTGTAAAGTAACTATACAAATAACTAGCATGAAATTGATTATTTTACTTATAAGTTCAGCAGTTTAAATTATAGAAAATAATTTAAAAATAAATTCAGTTATTAGAAATTTAATAGCTTCCAGTAATAATAAATTTACAACAAACTAACATTAACAATATTCAAAAAAAGAAACCAAAAATCTTCAGTAATAATGTCTTAGTAATAATTAATAATTTTCTTGAGTAACTAATTAAAAAAAAAGGCGATTTTAATGAAATTTTTAACAAACTTTCAATAATAAAAAGCCAAACCAAAGAAAAAATGTAGTTTATAAATGTTTATTAGTTGTTTAATATTTTAGACTTTTTTAATCTTGACTGGATTAGAAAAAATTTTATTTTTTGTAATAAAATAACTAAAAAACTGAGTAAATTAATATTTAAAAAAAAATTTGATTGGATTAATCTTTAAACTAGCATTTTTAAACAAGTTAAAAACTTTTTGCAAATGTTCAAGATATTTATTCCAGGTTTTTAAGTATACTATTATGTCATTTAAATAAACAAAAACAAAGTTTTTTTTAACTAATTCAAATATTTTGTTTATTAGGTATTAAAAGATAAAAAGCATTAGTAAGATCAAAAAACATAACAGTAAATTCATAAGTATTATACTTGATAATAAAAGCAATTTTTTTTGCTTTTTGAATTTATCTCTACTTGCCAGAATTCAGCAGTTAAGTTAATAATTAAGAAAAAAACAGCATTATTGAATTAATCTAGTATTGCATTAATTTTGGAAAATAAATATATATCTTTTTTAATAATAGTATTTAATTGATAGTAGTTAATACAAAAACATAAAATTTTATCTTTCTTGAATACTATTACAACTGAAAAAATTTATTTACTCTTGGTTTTTTGTATAAATTCAAGATTTTTTATTTGGTTTATTTTTTTTTAATGAATTTATTATTATAGTAGTTGGATTAATAAAACTTTAATAGATAAAATAAGTTTTTCTAATAATAATAGTATATTATATCATATAAGTTTATTCAAAAATATCACTTTCTTTTAATATTACTGAGCTATTTTTTTTCAATAAATTTTTAATGTACAGTTTTTTTTTTCTAAAGAGAATTTTTTTGGTTTTACTATTAATAATTGTATTTTAAACAATTCATTTTTAAAAAACTTCTGTACTTCTTTTATCTCTTTTCTTAATATCAAGCTAATAGGTTTCTAATCTTTATAATAAATTAGGCAAAATTTATATTTATTATTAAGAAAATACAATAGTTTATTGTATCAATATTGAGCACAAAAATTATGTCATTAATAACTGTATTTGGCTTTTTTGTTAGGTTTTTAGTAAAAATTTTTCTAAGTATGTTATAATAAGACTAGCAAATTATTTTGCCATTTACAATAATTTCTTTTTTGTCTGTTTTAATATTATTCAATAGCTTATTATTGCTAATAAAGATAGTATAAACAAGTTTAGCAGTTTTTTTTTGTTTTTTTATTTTTTATTTTTTTTATCATCTGATTTATTTAATTGTTTTTCTTCTTAATTTTGCTTGAGTACTGAAAAAATTATTTAATAACAACATTTAATCATAATAGACTTCTTACCATATTTAATAGTTAGTTTACAAAATTTATAATTAAGTAAAGTTTTTGCTTTTTTTATAGTGTATTTTTTGGTTTTAGATACTTTTATTTCTGTTTCAATGCTAATACTATTAATGTGAACAAAAACAGCTTTGGTTATGCCAAAACTTTTCTTTTTGTTACTATATATATTAGTTATTGGTCAAGTAGAAAATTTATTAATTTTTTTGTTAATGGCTTTTAGAAAGTATTTGGCAATAATACTGACAGATTATCTACTGTCTAAAATCAGATTAATAAAATAACCAATTACTTAAGCTTTGTAAATCAAAGAAATAATATTACTGTTGTCAGCAAGTTTAGTTTATTAAGAATGCTTATTAGTTTTTGGTGTTTTTTTCTTTGGAATTAAGAATTTATAAAATTTTTTTCTAAATTGTAGATGGTTTATTAATTAGCCAAAGATAATATAAACTAGAGTTTTCATAAAATCTTTAACAACAAAATAAATTCCAAATTTTTGTACAATTTCTGGAGGTTTCAACTTTGAAAAATTCTTAAAAACTTTAGTTTTTAATAGTTTATTGTTATTAACAGTTAATATAGAAGCTTTATTAGAGTTTAAAGTGAAATTAATCTTGGTTTTTTTTTGTTGATTCAGAAAAGTTGATGGTTAATTCATTTATATTATAATTATTATTAGTTAGGTTAAAAATGTAAAGAGTTTTTTTCTAGTTGGCTTGTATTTTTATTTTTTAGAAATGTATTTATCAGTTTAAAGACTAATAAACAATGGCTTTAATTAAAAGATTCTTTTCAAAAAAATTAATATTGACATAATTAAGTTTTTAATTAAGAGTATTATTGTTGTTAAATTTATTATTCTGATTATTATTGTTTTTAAAAGCTAGAAAAAACAATAGAAAATTGTTACAATTTCTTGAAAAGTGTTTAGTTAATCCACAGTAATAGCATATAGGTAGACCATAATTTTGCTGTCTTTGATATACTAATTGCTAAGACTGATTAAAATATGATTTAAATCTGGGTCTTTAAAGTTGCTAGTTATTTTTGATTGCTTGTGTTAAAAACTCTAATAACTGGACAAAATTAGTTATAAGTCTATCTATTAATTGTTTATTCGGGTCTTGAATTTGGACAACAAAAGAGATAGTAACTATTTGGGAAGCAAAAGCCAGAATAAAAACAAAAACAAAAACTAGAAGTATAAATACTAAATACATTTTTTGATTGTTTTCGATTCTTTGTGCAAGTTTAATAGTCCTATTTATTGTGAAATTATTTTTCAGGACCAAGAAAAATCAAAAAGCATAAGATAAGCCAATTTTCAATTTTTTTGTAAAGAAATAAATTTTTTGCTCTTTTGTTTGATTTTTTTAGAGTTTACTTATTTAATAAGCTTTTTGATTGTTTTGGTGTATTTAGTTACAACTTTACCAGAATTTTGAGTTTTTTTTTTAATTTCATATACTATTTGGAAATTAAGATAGAAGTTTTGAATTTGTTTTCAAATTAGATAGTAAAAAAGGTGTTTTTTTCTTCAATATTTATTAATGTCTATTTAATAATTCTTTGTTGGATATTGGCATTGGTTTTTTATAAAAATTATGTTGCAAAAAAGCCTTGAAGATAGCCACCAATAATTTGGAACTTATAGTTAGTATTATATTGGTTAACAGTAACTGTTTTTTTAAAGTTGTTTAACTATTTAATTAAATTTTAGACATTATCTTTAAATAATAATAATGAGGTGTTATTTCTTTATCTTAAAACAGTTTGTATATCTTGAAAGATGGCCAGAATATTTGTTTGTATGAAATCAACAGCCATTGGCTCAAGAGTAATTGTTTGTATAGAATAATTTAATTTACTTGAGAAAAAATCAAAAACAGAAGCAGTTTGGTAATTTTTTTTTTCTGTTTCAAAAAAAGTTTTAGATAACTGATAAGCAATATTACTAGAGGTTTTTGGTCTCTTTTCTTTAATGTTGTTAATGCTTGTTGGTTGTGAATTCATGTTTTTTGAAAGTAATTGAACTTCTAATAACTGAATTTATCTTCAAATTATTTTTTATAATTTGAACTGCTGGGCTTATAAGTGGAATAGCCAATTCCATACCAGTTATTTTATGTAGTTACATTGTAGTAAACATTGTTACCAGACGAAATTAGAGATATTGTTTAGCATAAAATTACTCTTATAAATCTTATTATTAATTAGCATATATTATCATTTCAAATTATCACTTATTATATTAGCAAAATATCTGAAATTATTATTTAATTAATAACCCAATTTGTACATAACACAAATGTAACCTAAGTGCAATGATCAATCATACAATACCCTGAAATATGTAACATTCAAAAGTTTGCTGAAATTTGTAGAAATTTGCCAAAATAATTGATAGTTCACCAAAATATCTAATAGTTTGCAGAAATAACTTGTAATTCACCAAAATGTATCTTTAGTTCAGCGAAATTGTAGAAAAGAGCAAAGTTCAAGTTTATAGAATAGTGTTATAACAAGTTGTATAAAAGAAAAGCTTTTCTCTTTGAAAAAATGTATCTTACTTTAAATTTATTACTTAGAACCATTTCTACACACACAAAAAGAAATAAATATCAAATAAATTGAAAAACCAAATTCTTTAATTATTGCACTTGAAAAATCCTCAAAATCCAACTAACGTTTTGAAATTGATTAGCTACCAATTTCAGTAAACTGTTAGTGACTCCAGACCTGAATAGAAAACGTTTCTCTTGACAGAATTCTATTTCTTTTACATTTCTTTTATTTTTTTTCTTTTATTTTCTTATTATAATCATTAAGGTAGCCTACAGACAAGATTCCTGTAGAAAAGTTGACTTTTACAGCAAAGTAACTACACATTTTTAGTGAGCTTTCAGACAAGCAATTCCTGGGAAAAAGTTGACATTTACTACAATGTAACTACACAAAGCAACTGGCATGGAATTGGCCATTCTACTTATAAGCCCAGCAATTCAAATTATCTTCTATAATTTGAAGATAAATTCAGTTATTGGAGGTTCAAACACTTTCCATAGTCATAAATTAATAGCATTACAATAAACATACAAGAACTAAGAAGAGACCAAAAAACCTCTGGTAACATTTGGTGCTCTTCTACAAAAATAACACAGCAACAACAACTTCAAAAGTGGTGACTCAAACAGATTCAAGAACTCTAGAGTATTATCAGTCAATCTATACCCACTACAAGCAGAGATTTAACATCCCAGACAGAATTGAAACATTCAAGAAAACACTTTACCAGTACATTGAAAATCACATCAACAATTATCTTTTTGGAGACTACAACATTTCAAAAGTTAGACACAACTTATATAAAAGCTTAGTACATCACTCTTGTTTAAACACTCCCAAGCTCAACAAAAAGAATGGCATGATGACAAATTGTCTTCAATTACCAATGGATTTAAAATTGGAAACAAAGTTTTCTTACACAGAACTAAAGCTAAAAAACAATGGAGTGAAAAATTTGAAAATAAATGAGATGAACCATTTTTTATCCATGAAGTTCTAGGCAATGGATCATACAAACTAAGACTTGATGACAAAATCTTAGCAAAAGTTGCACATGGAGATCGTTTGAAACACTATAATTCCAAAAACATCCTGAACCATTAATTCCACAAATTGGTACACATTTCCCTTTAATCAATCCTGAAGATATTTCCCGAAATTTAAAACCAATAGTTGTCATTGAATAACCTCCCAACTTGAACACTTAACTTAAATTTATTATTATAGTTATTTCCTTATAATTTAGAAACAATCTCACAAAAACAAAGCAAAAATAACATAAAAACCCATACACCAAAAATAATTTTCTTTTATTTTCAAATTTCTTATAATAACTATTCCTCAAAACATTCAACAATTATCCCAAAAACTAATGTTAGCTTTAAAAACAATACCCAAATTATCTATTACTGTTACTGGAAACCACATTAATTATACCCAAACAGAAGTAGTTACAAATTTAGCCCCA